>JABUQX010117082.1:0-22204 GCA_015478945.1 Trachelipus rathkii
TGACTAAAACCCTACTGGGTAACAATTACCAATATATATATTATAATTAAATAAATATTATATTATAATATATATATATATATTATTAATAATATATAATATATTAATATCCCTATAATAAATTAATTATATTAATTATATATATATAATATATATATATATATTATATATATATATATATATATATATTATAAATATATATATATATATATATAATATAATATATATATTATATTCTGTGAAGTAAAGGGGTGAAAAGGTGATAAATTTTAAGTATAAAGTTAAGTAATAATAAAAGAGAAGCCACGATATAATGGAAAGTAGCATAATTTCGATGCTCTTCGTGGCACGTGAATATAATGCAAATATAGTCCAAAAAAAACGCGGGACAGATGAGAGGTTTCTACCATCATGATATATTATGAATTATAGAGTGAATCAAAGCATGCTCTTAGATATCGCCGTAATATATGATGGGTTGTAACCACCTCTGGAATTTTCCTTTTTGTTTAAAATTCATAACGCAAAGAGACACATATCTATGGTAGCTAAAATTATGTGTTTTCAATAGTTATATATATTGCCAAGACCTAAAACAGTTAACGGAACAATGGCAGTAAAAGAACTGAAAAAATATAGGGATGAAGAAGAAGAAGAAGAAAGCAACTTAAGTTGGTTTAATGATAAATATAGTTTAAATAAAATAAAGAACCAAGTGCAAAGGTGGAATAAAAAGAATACAAAGAAGTTCAAAATAAAGGAAGAAGAAAAATTAATGACTACAGAATTGAGAGAGGATGTATAGGGAGGTAAAGTAATTAGGTACATACCACAAGGGGAAGTATAATAATAGTGTTGGTAAATTAGTAAGCTGAGGTGTAAACTACATTTAATGTTAAATTTAGTATTAAAAACCTTTGGTACATAAGGTAAGTGCAGAGGGGTTCAACCACCAAGATTTTTATAAAATCACCAGGATATTAGGGCATAATCTTCAAAAAAAAAAAAGTAATCGAAGAATATTGAAAACGAAAATTGTCACTCTCTTTAGGAAACAATAAAATGAAAGACCTAAAAAAAAAAAAATGAAAATTATTAAGTCTATATAGGAAATGTTAGCAGGCCCTCTCAAAGTTTTTTAGAAATTTCACCATAGGCTTATAAAAAAAATTAATGGGCGCCTCGTGCTCATTTAGGCCATCCTAGTTCCAGGGTACGATAAAGATTTATATACCGTACTATAAACAAATCATTGCCTGAAATGAGACCTAACCTTGATGAAAAAAATGAAAAGTCTATGGGAGTTTTAAGAACTTTGACAGATAAACTTTTTTTCCCCTAAAGAAAAAAAAGATAGTGACTGTTTTGTGTTTTCAATTATTCTAATATATTTTTTTTTTTAATACATGATATCCTGTGATTTTTATAAAATCGGGGGTGGACATCCTCTACATTATTTATTACCACAAGCATAAACATTAATAAAGTAAGCAGAATGTCACACTGCTGATTTTTAATAAATATCACAGGAATGCATTCCAAAAAAAATAATAAAGATAAAAAACAAAAACAAAAATAAAATGCTAATTAGGAAACAAACAAAAATGAACAGATGCCTTTAGGAAAAAATGTTACAGCCTTTTAAAATTGGGTAATAGTTGAGTTCAATAGATTCTGACAAAATAACTTTTTTTCGATTGTCCGTTTTTTTTATATATCTTTCATCCCCATGTAAAAGTACTAAAACAGTAGTGCCAAACCTCTTATATAAATTTAATCTACCAAAAAAAATCTTTTTTTGTTTTAGGACCCTTTAAGTTTAGGTTATGATAAGTTTTGTTAATTATACACAGTAAATGTGTCTACTTAACCAAACTTATAACATTACTGATTTTTCAATTGTAAAAAGAAATGATATAGCTATATGAAAACGAATAATGCTGCTTATAAAATATCTAAATTTATCAATTTTTTATTCACAACATTTTTCAACGTTGCTTATAGGGATATCAAAACATTGATTGATTTTAAAAAAAAGATTTTTTTAGAATCTGTTACACTATTACCAAAAGTTATTAATTAAACTCGCATTGACTTTTCATTTTTAATCCATCCAGGTTAGGTCTCATTTTAGGCCTTCTAGTTCAGGTTATGATACCGTTAACTGGGGTAAATTCAGAATCCTGGGGCAATTTCAGAATTTTTAGTTTTTAGTGTTTTGCGAAAAAACTAAAAGTTTTACAAAAAAAAATTTTTAATAAAAGTTGTAGCAGACTAATAGGTGCAGTGAACTGCAAAAAAAGTTTTTTTAAAAAATATATAAATAACCTAGATTTTTTTATTTTTCTTAAAATTTTTTTTTTCTTTAAATTGGTAATTTTGGTCTATAAGGTCTGTGCGAAAATTTAAAACTTGAGAGGCTTTAACTTTTTTTCCTTAAAGACGTCAGTTATTTTCCATTTTTTTTTATTCATATTTTTTTATTATGAGTGTATCCTGTGATTTTTATAAAATTAGATGTTGAAGACGTTCTGCCTACTATTATCCTATAATCCTTTAATTTACAAAAATAGTAAAAAAATTTGGTATGTAACGTTTTTTTTAGCAATTATCATGCATTTAAAATGCATATATATGTTACAAGTAAAAAATAAAAAATAAAAAAAGATTTTAATAGGTCACTATAGCCTATATTGAAAACAATAATTATCTTTTACAAGGAATTTTAATTTTTTTTAACGATTATCAACAAATCATTTGAATAAAACATAGTTAATTAAATGGTAATAGTCCGTTTGAGGATAATTAATTTTGTGAATATTTTTAGAAAAAGATAATTGATTTTACATTGACATCTAAGAGAGTTGCCATTTCGTTTGAGTTGGAGAATGTATTCAAATGCATGCAAGCAATATTAAAATAAAGAAAAAAAAAAAGTTGTAGCGAAGGGCGGGGTGACTTGGACCGCTTTAGGTATAACTTCGTCTCCGACTTTCCCCTAATGCACAATTTAAGATTATTTTTTTTTTCTGAAATTCAAGGCCAATTAGTAGGTAATAAGCACACAAAAATAATCAATGTATTCTAAACTAACAAAAGTTTTATTTAAAGTTTTAAATAAAAGCTCAATTCAGCCTGAACCATTGGGAGGGTGAATCGGATCCATCTGTTTATAAATTCCTCTGTTAACCGTATAAATTCAATTTTATATTTTAATTTTTTACTATATATAATAACTATTTATCATATTTAATTCCGTAATAAAGTGAATTTAAACATTGTTCAAGTTAGCGATTATTCATTAATAAGAATATTGAATAACAATATAGAAGTGGTAGTGCTCGATATCCTACCCTCATCATTCCGCTACAAATATTTTAGAGACTCTTTTGAAAATATTCGTTAATATTTATGGACGTTATATAAAATTATCAGTTTTTTATAATTTTTACTTAATATAAGTAACTATTATTATATTATAAATTAATTATAACACATAATAAAAACGTCAATAATAATACATAAAAATACAAAACAATGGTGGTCCGATTCACCCCATTCATCAAATTTTACGGCGGGATGAATCGGACCAAGTTAGGCCAGTGATTTTGCCAACTAATACTGTTTTGATCAAAAATTTACTTTGCCATGTTATAGAAGCTAACATACCTCGAGTGTATCCACTGTGAAAATAATTAACCATCCATCGCACAATTTTCTTATTATATAAGAGTTAAAAAAGGAACACATATTTCAAAGTGAAATTCTATTGAAGGTCATTTTATAGTTTAAATTTATTATTATTTTAAAATATAAAATGCTCTAAATTAAAGATGAATCTAAAATGTATACCGAATTTTATTTTTTTATTTTATTTAGAGTGGACTGATCACCCCTCCTAAAGAAGGCAGGCCCTGGTGACGGCCCCGCCCGACGCTAATTTACTGTATATAATACATTTATAAATAAAATATAATAAAAAATATTTTGCCATCAGATTGTTTTATATATAATGAGTAATAATAATATATTTATGTATAACAAAAATAGAATAAAATGTAATTTATAGAATAAAAATACAATTTTTTTTATAGGATATATAATTTTTTATATAGTATATAATAAATTATAATATATTATAGTATATATATTATAAATATATAATATTAATCAGATGCCATAGGGTAAATGCACAGCAAGGTTGCCTCGCTTCTAGATGCCAATGCTGCGCATGAGGATTGCCCTAAAAAAGCTATTGCACCACTCATGTGCAGTGTGCATTAGAAGCGAGCGCTTCAATGAGTCGTCTGTCATGCATGTTGCCAGCCTGCTGTGCATTGCCCTATGGTATTACGGTTAGATTAAAAAAAAAATAAAGTAAAAAGGAATAGGCCTATATGATAAGTTCTCTTAACTTGTTCGAACAACTATAGTTAGGCTATAATAGTATTATATACGTAGGTATCGCAATGTTAGCCAATAGTAACTCTCATACCTTTTTTTTCTTTTTTTCTTCTTTTTCCTTTTTATTTCCATCTCTGTCTCTTGCTCTCAAAGGTCTCTTCTGACGAGTCAGCCCGTCTCCTTTCTACACAATCTCATCCTCTCTCTCTCTCTATCACTCATCTCTCTTTTCTTTTCTTCTTTCTTTATATCTTTTCTTTCTTTATTTCTTTTTTTTTTCTTTCATTTTTTCTTTCTTTCTTTCTTTATTTCTTTCTTTCTCCTATTTTCTTTCTATCTTTCCTCTCTCTCTCTCGTCTCTCTCTCTCTCTCTCTTACTCTCTCATGTCTCTCTCTCTCTCTCATATCTCTCTTTCATCTGTCTCTCTCTCTCTCTCATCCTCGCCTCTCTTCTCTCTTCTCTCTCTCTCTCTCTCTCTCTCCTCTCTCTCTCTCTCTCTCTCTCTCTCTCTCTTCTCTCTCTCTCTCTCTCTCTCTCATTTCTCTTTCTGTCTCTCGCTCTCTCACTCTCATCTCCATCCTTCTCTCTCTCTCTCTCTCTCTCTCATCTCTCTCTCTTCTCTCATCTCTCTCCTCTCTTCTCTCAACAAATCCCCTGAATCCTTTCCTTTTTCTTTACCAAGTTTTGGTTGTCATGTCTTAAAGCCTAACCTAACCTTACCTTTTTCTTATGTTCTTCTGTGGTCATGTCTTTATGTTCTTTGTTTTCTTATTTTTGTGAGATAAGAGAAATCTGCCTTGTGAAGGTTAGAGAAAAAAGTAAAAATTTGAATGTTACAAATGGAGTGAATGTAATGAATCTCTCTAGTTCTCTCTATTTGAAGAAATGGGTAAAACACCTTTTATCAAATATTTCAATTTAGGTTTCATTTTGAAACTTTTGCTCTTCTAAACCAAAGAATCAAGAAGCAAAAAATTAATAATAAATAATAAAGAAAATATCACACTCACTTGGCTATAGAGCTTACATTTGTATAGGTTATATTTTGTCTTCATTATTTAAAAACAGAAGAACAATTTATCGATTAGTTAAACATTTTAATTTTTTAATCAAGCAGGAAAGTTTTTGTATCTTTGAGATATTTTAGCAAAGTAATTATTATGGATATTAAGCGTGAGATGGAAATTAAGGATGAACCCTTAGAAAGTTCAGAAGATTTCAGAAACAATGGTCAAAGCTTTGAAAAAAATTCATTGTTGGAAGAAGTTCCGGTGAGGAATTAATTATTATTATTATTATTATTATTATTATTATTATTATTATTATATTATTATTTATTATTATTATTATTATTATTATTATTATTATTATTATTATTATTATTATTATTTTCTAGTTTATTAGGATTAAGATTATTTCATATAAACTGTTTTAATTTGCGATTTCTCCATTAAATATTAAAAATTATTATTATAAAACTTATCATTTACAAATTTATCTTTTCCGCAGAAAGAAATAATTTACAGACTCATTGATGTCAAAGATGAAATTGAAATAAAAGATGAGCCTTTGATTTTTGAGGAAGAAAATTTGGAGACTGATAAACATATTGAACAAGTTTCTCCATTAGAGGAAAGTCTGGTAAGAATAGAGAATTTATTTTCATAAATTATTAATTTATCACTAGGGTAATAAAAATTTTATGAGACTAGTTTCCAAGTTACAAGGGTCGCAATTTTGAGAGGTTACTCAACCTTTTCTTTGAAATCCTACAATTATTTTCTGTTTTAAGATAAGACCCTTTTAAAATCATCAACGAGAGAGATTTCAGGGATTCTGAAATCAATTTTTTGGGAGAGGAAAAGTTTACTTTTTTTAATCTTATTTTTCTCCACAAAAGCATATTTACTCATAGTTCAATCCGCTTATTACTTTAAATACCTTTCCTGTTGTTTAGTCTATTTTTCTAAGTCAGGGAGTTCTGTCTTTCATCCTTCTAAAAACATCCATTATTTCTGATTCTTTTCCTTCCTTTCCGGTTTATGACATTAATTTCTCTCTTATTCCTTTCTGAATTCTTTGTTGCTCTCTGCACCGTTGAAAGGCTTGGAAAAAAAAACAACTTTGCAGATTTACTTATAACTTACTTACATCCGCTCCCAGGAAGGCTCATGAGCCTGTCAGCACAGCCAGCCTCCTCTTCCACTACCCTTTATCTTCCAAGACCCGTTCTTCGATTAGCTGGATCATAGATGGCATTTGATGTCTTCTCAGCGAATCTTCTACAGAGTCCTTCCATCTCTTCTGTGGTCTTCCCCTTGGTCTGCCTCTTTCCTGTCTCCCGTCACCACCTTGCTTCCTGGCCACACTGCCACGTTCCATCTCGGTCCAAATGTTCCCACCACCATTCGAGTTAGGGAAATGGTAGTCTTGCTACATCTTACTTTGAGTTGAATGAATAGTTATCCCTCCTAATACCTTATCGAATTCCCCCTTTCGTTCTCACTCTATCCCTCTGTTTTCCGGCCATCGCTCTCAATACATTCATTTCAGCAGTTTGCACTCTGCTCTCTTTTCTTGTTGTCATACTTTTAACTAATAAACAGAAAATGTACATGCTCTCTTCTACTTGTTGTCATTTACCTTAAATAACTTATATACCGATTGATTTATACAATAAATAAATTTTTCATCTTGTGTAGCTACCTACTTTTCTAACTGTTATTATTATTGTTATTGTTTCATATTTAACTTCCCTCGGCTTAATCCTTTTTTTCTTCAGTGATTCTCCTACATCTCCTTTGTTTTATAGTATCTATTGTTCTTTGTCTCTGTGATTAATTATTATTTATTATTATTATTAATTAATTATTATTATTATTAATTATTAACTTTATTTTTTTTATTGCTATCATTAGTTTTTTGTATTTGAGTGAATCACTGTTTCTTATTACCATCCTTGCCAGTTTTGTAAACCATTCCTCCTTTTTTTTGTAGACATATTACCTACGTCATCTGACGTGCTCCTCTTATGAGGTCTCGCCATTTCCCCTGAAATCACTGGTATCTATCGTCCTTTGTCTCTGTGCTTATCTTATGCCCATCTTGTTCTCCTTCCCCTGTGAGGTGATGGGTACAGGTCCAAAAACCGGTTGTTCTCGCCTTTCTCCGTGCCGCCTATTGAAGGAGACCCAAACCTTGGCTAGCCACCAAGGAGCCTGTCCCGCATTTGGGTTTTTAATCTTGTGCTTCGCGTATTATCCGTGTAGTTCACGGCCACTGTTTTGTCTTCTTAGGGATTGGACTCTGAGTTCCGGGTGCTTTTACGAGGCCACACACACACAGCCCACTCCATGGGGTGGAATTTTGGGGGATGAGGTTTATACCTCAGGGCGTGTGAAGGGCGCAGTTTCTGCAATCACGCTCTCAAGCCGTTTATTATTTATATTGATAATTAGTTTTAGTGTATTTGTGCTTATCTATTGAGTTGTGATTGTTCTTAGAGCATTTATTTACTTTTATGAAGTTGAAAAAGAAAAATACAGTTCCAAAGAAAAGCAAACCTCACCGTCTGTTGAGCTTCCAAACTGAACTCTCCCTGGCCATCTCTGGATCAAGGACCAATAGAGGCTTTGACGCCTTTGTCGATGAGCTGGTTGGTACTTTTATTTCACAGCCTCTAGTCCCAAACATCGTTTCCTTTGCTGGGACACCCTCCCGGGTTTTACGTCTTATCCTCTATTTTTATTTAAGTTCCACTACGTTCCAACCACTGACGGCTAATAGTCACCTTATCCTCAGTGGCAGTGATGTTTTGGATGCATCTCTATACTCGTGAGGTCTATTCAACACAAATGAGGAATGGTTCCCTCCTGGTCAGTACCGCCTCCAGTACGCAAAGCCAATTACCGTCTTCTCCTGTTTGGGAAAAATTTCTATCATCTCCAAACCTGTCAATATCCTTATTAAGTCGAAAGGTACCATATACGCTCCGGAGTTCCTTTTGGATACAAAGGACGATATCCTTGTTCATATTCAACAACGAAATATGCCGATCACAAATATCTATGGGTTCCACTCTCACAGGAAGAATCCATCAATGTCAAATCCTCGTCTCTTACTTAACTTCAGTGTGCCTTTTCTTCCAACCAATGTTAAACTGGGCTTAACTATGCACATAGTCCGGACTTACTCCCTTACCCAAGGAGGTGCTTCAAATGCCATAAATTTGGCCATCCCCCAAAATACTGTAGATTCCCACAAATCATTTGTTCACAATATGGGAGTCCTCTCCACACCACGTGTAATACCCCCTTCTTGTTGTCCCAACATTACTGTTTGTCTGTTCCACTTCCTTTTTTTAAATTTGAGAAGGAAATCTTAGAGCAGTGTGCTCTTAAACAAACTGGATCGTCGTGAGGTGACTTACCTAGCAAAGGATAAAGTTGAGCTCTTCTCTCATTTTTTTAGCTAAGGCGACTATTGCACCCCAGATCAATACACCCCGACTCAGCGTGGTCCTACGTGAAAGTTCCTCCCAGGCTTAAAGATCCATTCTTCTTACCTAACCCGAATTTTGACACTTGTTATGGAGTTCCTGTTCTTCAGCACAAAACTGTCCTTAACCAGCTGCGTCAGTACTGTCAGTGGCCAGAGAATAAGAAATGACCGCTGCTTCCCCGTGCCATTAACAGCCGATGGAATAAATCTGCGTTCATACAAAACAGACGAAGTCTCGATGTGAAATTCCCCAGCGGTCTCCTCGAACATACAGCCACGACCAAATAACATGTCACAGGAAGGTCTTTAAACTAACGGCCCGTTGAGGACGAGAGAATGCCGCTACTTCAAATTCAGGGTCGGAAAGAAAATTAAAAACCCCCGCGAAGGGTTTTTTTTTTTGGGGTGGGAGGGGTTTATTTGTTTTTTTTTTGTGGGTAATTCGAGGAGACACCTGCTTTATCGCCCCAGCTGATATCATTCTCTGTGGATCTAGAGGTTACATCGGGATTTCGGACGTTTGTGTCAATCTGGTGTTTAGCCGGGCGGCTGTTGTAACAAGACAACAATAATTACCCAGGATGAGGTCAGACGACGAATAACGAGTGATTCCCGGCGGATGGATGACAGAAGTGACTTAAGGAAGACTCTACATTCAGCTTCTTATATTGACTTGGTTTATATTTCTTACAGTAAACTACAAATACCTTAGGTTTTTGTAGCATCACTCATCGGATGTCCGAGGCTTTTCATGTACTCACACACCATTTCTCTCTATCGGTTTCAGGCGATGCAGAACGTGGTGTGTTCGACACCTTGTGTTAACCATTATTGTGCAGTTTTGAGAATCGGTTATTTAATATAATATATATTATTAGATGGTAGGATAACTCACGTAAAAAGCTCACCTTAATAGCAATACCGCATGTTGATAGCTACTACTTAATAGAATGGGCAAGCCCACTAAATTCACTCGGTTATGAGGGGTCACTAATGGTAAATATGATTAAGTAGATATATATTTCTAGATACTTAACTGATGTGAAATATAATAGCAACAACCTCATTAATTGAATATATACCTATAGGTATGAACCGGAGGACCCTACTGAGTAGTTATACGAGGGTGCTTATTACCAGCGGCACTCCCCGCCGATACTACTACTACGTAGGAAGTAGATACACCTATAATTATATCTTTGGTTTGTAATTAAAAAAAAGAATTTTTTTTTTTGTTTATAGATTTATTTTATTTTGTGAGTGAAATAGATTAATTTTAAAAAATTAATAAACCCTAAGATAAATAAAGGAAATACGTAAAAGATAGATTATAAAACATAGTATATATATTATAAGATAATATATTTAAAGTATATAATATATATATCATAAATATATAAATTAATAATATTATATATATATATAAATATATAATATATCAAAATTGATTATTATTATTATTATTATTATTAGTTATTATATATTATATATATTAATTAGTGATTATTATTATTACTTATTAATTACTTATTATTATTTATGATATTTATTAAAAGTGTTTAGCACAATTTATCTTGATGACTTAAATCCCTTTTTATTTTTATTTTTAGAGCTTTACCTGACAATCGACCAGGCAAACTTACAATACGTTAAACAAGTAGGTTGAAGATTTAACGGCGTTATAAATCTCCGAGTATCTAGAGAATTGAAAACAGGGAATCCCGTAAGTTTTTGGAAGAAAGAAGAAGGCTCAAGTTCCCCCAAAATTGGTAAAAAAAAAAAATGTCGCAAAAATCTCCGAAAATTCTGAGTGCGGAATACAGAATCAGTTTCACAGTGATCAGTGTGCGAAGGTTAAGTTATCTGTTATTGGCTTTTAAAATTACAAGTTAAAATTAGATATTCCAAGATTATATTATTAATTATATTATTATTATTATTATTATTATATTGTATCAAGGAGATAGTTGAATAGAAATTATTCACATATCATTTACTTAAGAATAAGTTAGTTGGGGCAGAATGGAATGGAAGAATGAAAAAAAGAGGACAAGAAGGAAGGGAGAAAAGGAGAGTATGGAAGGACAAGTGAAACACAGGGTTAAAAGGAAAAAGTATTTAAAAAGCGATTGCAAATAAATCAATTGGATGGTGTGAATTAGATGAAACTAAACAAACCGGCTGTAAATGAAGGAATCCTTTGTTATAGTGCAAGAGAAGTGTGTGTTGTGCTAATGTAGGAAGTAAGAATGCAATTAGAGTAGTTGAATGAAGAGTGAGGCAAGCAGTTAACAAGTTGAAAGCTTGCTAAAAGCCAAGGTTTGAGATGTCAAAAGCGAAAGCCGGTTTGGACAGATATAAGGGAGAGTAAAGGGGGGGGGGGGGGGGGGGGGAAGGAGTTTGAAAATGTGTAAGTGTAAGAGGAATTAAAGCAGGAAATGGTAGTTTGGAAGTGAGGATAGAATGGGGGAATTGCAAGTAAAAGAAGCTCTTCGTGAAAGGGAAATATGACAAGGCTAAAAATGAGGGGCAAGGAATCTCATAGAATTATCTGAAAGTAGAGGTTGGTTACCTTTGGTGGACTGGATGAATATAGATTGTTAAGGAGAATGGGGAGGACAAATCGCCGAAAATCTCATAAACATTGGCAGTAATTTAAGAGGTGGATAGTAATGTGTGTGGAGTTTGATGGTGTAAGAAAGGAAAAAAAGTATTTGAGTGGTAATTAAGAATGAGGTGAGGGAGAGTGAGGAAGTTTGAAAATGGTATTTTTGCAATATGTATTATTATATGGGAATTACTATTGACTATGAGCAAAAATGGGAGACGGGATTGGGATGACCTGGATGTCGAATGTTGTAACCAAACCGCCCCCCCCCCCCCCCCCCCCCCCCCCCCCCCCCCCCCCCCTCTTTATGGAGGCTATATTTGCGAAGCATTTCATCTAAGCCTCCTCACTAGCAATTATATTTAAAGTACTCAGTTTTAAAACCTGGAAGAATATAGGGGGAATTAGTTATTGAGTTTGTAGGGAAGATATATGTTTTGGTATGTTGGTTGAAAAAGTTCATCGAGTGACTGAGACTGATTGGTGAAGAAAAAAGGTGCAAATGTATAAGTGCGTTAGAGGTCGTGTAATTCAGATCTTCACATTGAAACAAAATGATTGAGAAAATTGGGGGACTGAAGGAAAAGTGGATTGAGTCAGGTAAAGGAATGTCTGAGGAAAGAAATATTTGAGTTTGGCAAAGGCGAGAAGAAAGGCGCATAATAGGAGTTAATGGAGGGGTTTTGTGAGGGGGTACGGTTGTAGCCTACCTGGGAGATGAACCCTTCATTGTCGAGATACCACGGGGTGAGGTCATTATTCCAAGCAAGATTCCCCTATTCTCATGTTAACCTTTCGCGTTTCCTTCCAGATAAGGTTTCTATTCCTCCCTTGTAAGTCCCCATTTCCCCTTCTTCCAAACTGTTCATTTACCTCTTTTTTTTCCTCCTACGTATGCATCTTTTAGTATTCCTTTTTTCCTTCCTTTATAATTCCAAACATCTTTCTTATCTCATCATTGGCTTTTTTTTAGTACATTCAACCAGGCTTCCTTTTTACTTTAACCGCTTGCATCACCTTCATTACCCAAAAAAAAAAAAACCCCCCCCCCCCCCCCCCAAAAAAAAAAAAAAAAAAAAAACCCTTATTCCCCCCCCCCCCCCCAAAAAAAAAAAAAAAAAAAAACGTTTTTTTTTTTTTTTTAAAACTTCTCTTTGTTTTTTAGCACATCCCATACTTCTTTTGCACTGCTAAAAACAACCGCTTTCTCATTTTGCTTCCATCATTTGAAAGACTTGTCTTATTTCACACTCAACGGGAGAGTGACAGAGTCGCTCTTAAATACGTCATCCTTATTACCTGTTCACTTAAACTTTTCACCTCTCAATTTCTAACCCACTTCCCCCCCTTCCTTATCACCTTCTCGTCAAGTGCCAAGCCCCCCACGTGACTTATATTACATTAACACAACATAATGATCCGATAATTTCCCATTCTAACCCCCTCACTGATTTAAACAATCCAACACATACTTCAACAATCTTCACCAAAACACAAAAATTAATCATACTTTTCACTTTGATAACCATCTCTATGTACACCAACTGCTATGTATAACTTATTGAATACTCTTGTTTAAAGGAAGTATTGCTTACACACCATACCCTCTCTCCTCACAGAAATCAATCACCTTCCTACCATTTTCTGCATTTCCTTCCCGACACGCCCAAAGCCACCTGTCATAACCATTCCTTGTTTGATCACTATCCAATATTTATTTATTATTATATATTATATCATATTATATTATTATTATATATGATTATTTGTATTATTATTATTCATATTATTATTATTAATTATTATTATTAGTTATTGATTTATTATTATTCATTATTATTATTTATTAACTCTACTTGAGAATTATACTGGCAATTATAGAAAACTGTTTTAATTATAATATTTCTCTATTAAATAATTAAAATTTTGTATATGAAAACTGGTATAATTACTCATGGCTCAAAGGGGACGGAAAAATACTACAATAGTAATAGGGGAAATTTATAACATTTAATTTATTTTTATTATTTAATTTGCCACTTGAAAGTGAACAGTTTCATGTAATAAATACCATGGACAGAATTAACTGTTTTGTTTATTTGACTTTGATTTTATTATTAATTTAAGCATCACAAAAAAAATATCCTCGATATTCTCTTTTGTAGAAAATATGACTCTGCATATAATATATTCTTCATTAATTGAAACAAACGAAAGAAAAGATCCCAAAATACGTTTCGATTCAGAAGAAGAAGAATTTTTGGGCCAAACTTTTGGAAGTCAAAATTTCGTGTGCGACAACAAGTGAGTGACAAGAGAATTAAAGGGTTATTTTGCCCACTTAGTTGTCTTTATATTTGACCTGAAAAATGACTTGGTATTTGTGTATAAAAAATGTTTTTTTCTTTGTATCAGTTTTTATTGAAGTTGACTGAATTGTCCCTCCAGTTGTGATAAAATTGAGTATTTGATCTTTCCTTCCCTGTGTCATTTAAGGTAAAAAACATTATCTTTTCTAATGAAATTTATCTCATCACAATTTCGCTTTTTGTTGGCCAGTTCTAAAAAAAAAAAAAAAAAAAAAAAAAAAAAAAAAAAAAAAAAAAAAAAAAAAAAAAAAAAAAAAAAAAAAAAAAAAAAAAAAAAAAAAATTACAAAATAAAAATAAAATAAGCATATTAAATATTTAAATGTTATAAAAGCAAGGTAATCTCTGAAATTGTCTGTACCATGTCTCATTGCTCGATAAGAAAGACAAAAAAGGAAATAAATACTGAAGGAAATAAATACTGAATAGCCGAGATTCCCACTCTTAATGTGTTGCTTTAATAATAATAAAAAAGTGTCCTTGAGATAAGTTTAGGGCATTAGAGTAGGGCTACCTTTTCATTGACCTTCATTCGGTTTGAGTCATTGGGGAATGGTTGATGTCCTTTTCATTGACCTTCATGAACACTCTCCTGAACAGCAAATCGTTCTTTCATGTTAATGTAACCTGGCATGAACATAGAAATGTTTGTTCCTGTTCCCAGTTAACAAAAAAAAATTGTACCATTTATATACCGTAATTGAATGAAAGGCTGAGTGAACCGTTTCGGAACGAGAAAAAAAGTGGATTGTGAAACTCTGTACATCTTGGGAATTATATGCTATTAATGGATAGGTCTTTGTTTAATGATTTATAAAATATTATGGTTGTCAAAGATTTTACAGACAATAAATCACACTCGATAATGATTATTACTATAGATGGATGTTCTATAAACACATTATTCTTTTAAAATCAATTTAAGAATCTGTAGACCGAATTATATTTGTAACGAATATACTTGGGTACTACATAATATAATATGAAGAATATATATATGATATAAGGATATAAATTAGAAATAAAATTAGTTGTTTTATTATTATTTTATTATAAAGGTTTTATCATGTGGTGTTAACACATATAGCATATTTTAAATTAGTATGTTATCATAGAACGATATTTATCCCATATTTAAAATAAATAATCATACTGCTCTCATGTACTTATATTATAGGATATTATGTATTGACTATTCTTCTTTAAATGCTACTCTGGCCCCCCTCTTCTCATATTTAAAAAAATATAGATTAGAATGACCTTTAATTTAATGAAATCTCGCATAAATAATAAACAACGATGTAGCTGAGTTTACAGTGTAAACAACATGACTCCGAAGTAACTACAGTGGAATACACATGACTGAGTACTCAGTGTGTACACCGATTGGAAACTCGAGTAGGTTTGGGTCCTTTTCTCATACAGTCGGAACCACCAGTGGGGCTGAACATTCATATTCTTAATAAAGATTCTGAACAAATTTGAATTTTGTAAAACGCAATTGCTCATAGTTGCTTTTGTGATATCGTTACCATTGCTGATAGCAGTACATTACTTAAGCATTCATATTACAATCGTTTCTGAAAGTTGGTTTTCTCCACCATGTGTTGAAATGAGGAGGACAACTATTAATAAAACCTCAACATATGTCGTATTATTTATTCTCTCTTTATCCATAAATATTCGGAAGTACTTTAAAATGGCCACAGCATCAACCAAGCTAGAAGGGAATTAACTAAAAGAGCAAGTGATGATGATGTATATTTGGGAAAAAATATGAATTTATAGAGCGTTAGGAAAACAGCTGATAAGCCACCAACTCAGACCAGACAGAAAAAATGTATGAGGCAAAAGTGAAAAAGAGGTATCATTGCAGCGAGAGTGAGACAGAAGGCGAGTCACTGTGAGTATATGGCTAGAGTTTTGTAACGACCAGAGGATATCAGACAGACCGAGAGTACTTTCCAGAGGAGAGTATATGCAGAGAGAGAAGGCAGTGAGGAAGATATGATGAGATGGAGAGTAAAAGGATATGAGAAGCCAGAGATTTCTCTGCACATTTTACGATTAAACAGATTAGAACCGTATGAGTTGAGATGATCTGGCGATTGGTTGGAGCAGTGGGACTGACCTTCAGCTTTGGTAGCAGAGAGATCTCTCAAAAGAAAAATTAGATGAGGAGGTCATATATAAAAAATAAAAAGCAGATATGGCAAGGAGCAACTATCAGATGCACTGGACTGATAATGTTTTGAGAAAGGTGATTAGATTGAGACAAGCCTTTTGGGGGGACTATTGCTGGAGCACAGCAAGCAAAGACAGAGCAATTGGAGAAAAGTAGGTCTAGGGAACAGCTAAAGCAGAAGGAAGAATTGAGTTTATTTTTAGAATTAGAAGAAGAGTTCCTATTAGAATGAGTAAATTTCAGTTCGGAAGCTAGAGAGATTAATGATGGGAGATGGAAATTGTGAAGAGATTACTGCAGAGTAGCTGCGAGTACTGACTCAGAACTGCAGATTACGTTCGCCGTCTCTTCTCGGCATGAGAGGAAGAGAGCATTCCTTCTCCTTCGTACGATGAGAGATGAGAGCGAGAGACGAGAGAGAGAGATGAGAAGAGAGAGAGAGAGATTCTAGAATAGAATAGATTGAGAGAGAGAGAGAGAGAGGAGAGAGATGAAAGAGAGAGAGAAGAGAGAGAGAGACAGAGAAGATTTTTTTAAGAGGTCTCTCGATCTGTGGAAGAGGCTTACGACGAGAGAGAGAGAGAAGAGTAGCGTCTGAGAGAGACGAGAGACGAGATCATCTCGTCATACTGACTAAGCTGCGATCGAGTATCTGGATTGATTCTTCTCTTCTTCCTGGAAGTCTTTTCGATCTCTCGGCATCGACTGCTTCGTGTGAACTCTTTCTCGCCTCATGATCGATGGGATTGTTGACTCTTCTTTTCCCCGATCGTTTGTCGTTTTCGATGCTGCTATAGTCCTCCCGGCGATTTTTCCGCCCTCGTGGAGAGCTAGCCTGATGAGATCAAATAGAAGTACGTATGCCCGGCAGCCCTCTTCCCCTCTCGCTCTTCTCGATCTCCGCGTATCTTCCCTACTCTCTGCTCCCTCCCTGTTGACCTTCCGAGACAGACTCGATCGCGATGCAGAGAGACTTATGCGGAAGAGATCGAGACGAGATGACGAGAGAGACTGAGTGACGGAGATTCATCATTCTTTTAATAGGTCCTCTCCTCCCGATAACCTTGACAATTCATTAAGATTTATCTAAAAAATCCTAATTCCCTTCTGGACCTTTAGCTCGTTCCCACCTATGGTTATGGTGCCTGTTCAAGTCCAAAGGTGAAGAATACCCTTCAACTATCCAGTTTAATTAATTCTAATTCTGGATTTTCGAATAACATTACGCGGAATGTGTTTCAAGCGCTGCCCTAGCGCGCGGGGTTCGAGCGGCGGCCCGGGCGCGCGCCAGGGCGGCTCGTACGATGGAGCGCTTGCGCGTGTCCGGCTGCGGTTCGCGCCCGGGCGCGCGGGCCGCTGCGAGCCGCGCGCGCGGCCGGCCGCGCGCCGGGGCCGCCGCCGCGCGGCCCCCCAGGCGCGCGCGCACGCCGCCCTCGCGGGCGCGCGCCCGCGCGCACGCGCGCCGGGGCGGGCCCGCGGCGGGCCGCCGCCGGCTCGCGCCGCAGGCGCGGCGCCGCTCTTATTGATACGCCCCGATCATAGAATATTCTTTTATTATATTATTTATATTATATTATAATATTATATTAATTCTTTATATATAATACATGATATATATAATAATACTTCATTTATATATAGGAACTTTTCAAGCCCATAATCTACTAATTAATCTATATGTATATCTATATATTATATATATTAATATATATTTATATATATATATATATTATATATATTATATAAATTATACTATATATAATATAATAATATATATTATCATATATATAGTATATAATTATAAATACTTAATAAATAATAACTTATATTATTATATATATAAGATATTATATATATATATATATATATATATATATATATATATTATCTCTTATATTATTTATATTATATTATCAATACTATATCTATTTATTATATATAGTATATATATATATTGTATTAAAATATACATATATAATATTATATATAGATTAATATATATATTATATATTACTTATATATATAACATAATATATATATATATAATATAATATATATATATATATAATATATTACATTATATATATATAAATCAGTAGCGGCTCGTGAACCGAAAACATGGGGAGCAACCTTCCAATATTAAAATGTTATATATATTTATATATATATTACTATATATTATATTAACCTAGTTTATATATAACATATATATATACTATATAATATATATATATATATAATATATTTTACTATATTATATCATATATTATATAATATATATATAATATTATACCACTATCATCATTTTCTTCTTCAGTATTCATTTTTTCAAATGCACAAACATTAACGATTAACGACAGCACCACACTCATCTATGGTTATAATCTAACAAAATAACTCAACCACAACAGCTTTATAAACATCATACAACAAACAGATGTTAGTTAGTATTTTTAACTAATTTTACGCAATTCTAGGATTACATCAAGATTTGTAAAACCAAATTAGAGCCAAAATTAACAAAAATTATAACTAAAGTATTTAGCAAAATATTAGTAATTTAATTATAACTCTCTCTCTCTCTCTCTCTCTCTAATATATTTATATATTAATATATATATATATATATTATATATATTATATATATATTATATATATACTACTAGATTATATATATATTATATAATATATATATAATAAATGTTTATATTTTTTAATTAAAAAAGTAGTTTTCTTTATTTTTTTTCACTATTTATTGCAAACGCCTGCAACTCTCAGTTATGAGAGAGTGCCTCAATTTTGGCGGAGGATTTATGTTTTTATGACGTTCGGAGAGGAGGCTTTGTGAAAAAATCCTCAAAATAGACAAATAGAATCAGGTTCTTTACGTGCCATGCAACCTCAGTGTTTTGATAGCTTTAATTTAGCTTCTTGGAGCACCAAATCGAATGCTCCAATCAAGGATTCTTAGGAAAATAATGCTTTGCGGAAGAGAATAAAATATCTTCATGGATTAGCCTCCTGATGCTTACATTTTAAACTTTATTTTATAATGTATAAAGGAGTGAATCTGAATTATTTTTATCTACCAGTTAGTTGCTTTTATTCTTCTTAGAGGAGCCCGGCCTCCTGTGCTTTCCCGTAAAACCCGCCACTGATTATTATATATATATATATATATTATCTCATTTATATATATTACTATATATATTAACTATATAATATATATATTCTATATATAATATATTTAATATATATATATATATATTTATATATATATATTATATATATATATTCTATAGCGGGTTGCTGCTCAATAATATGTCTGACACACTTTGTAAAAATTATACAACCTATTTTATGAATCCTCATAGTACAAATCGTAAGGCTGAATTACAGGAATACACTGTATTTAAAGGAATCTATGTTCCGAAAATGGTCAAAATAATGACCTCCATTGTCAAACACCGCTATAATACGAACCAATGGAGTCGCAAAGACACAAACTTCATTGGGAATGTCGCGACATTGCTTTTCGATTTCCAATTTCAATCTGCAATTTTTCGTTTTGGTTTTAGCGATAAATTCTGTCTCTTGAGGTACATCCCCTCATTGAAAAGAGTCCATTGGCTGCCTGAGATCTGGGGAACGCGCAGCGTATTCAATACTACCCCTTTTTGTCCAATCCATGTGTTTGAAAATGCTGCATCGCGTAGGTTGAGCCCTCATCGCTCTGCTATTTTGGTTAGGGGAGGGTTTGTTCTCCGATTCTTGCTTTAAGTCAATCACGTCGTTAATCACCAAACATCTCGTCAATGTATGGACCGACCGACTCCTGCATCAAGGTTAGCTGTGTACTCTTTTGGCCCCCATCCTACAGCTTCCGTTCAAAATGAAATACGGTCCCTATGGACGCCCACGCTTGTACTCTCAAATCCACAACCACACTAGTTACCCTCGTAGTTTAAATGGTGTTCTCCAGCCTTTAACCATGGGTCTGTCTCATCTCGACCCATCATATGGTACCGTTATGGCGATTAATCGAAGCTCACTGTTAAGTTTAAGGCTGGCCTCATCCGCCCCAACTCTTTTCTGTTGGGCAATCTCCTGCTATCCTCCTGTACATTTAGCCAGGTTACCATTCACCAAAATTAATAGCTCTCTTCGTGGTCCGGATCGTCTTGCATTCGAGAGCATGGAGTAGTCGTCGTTGTTACGCTATTTCCAGGTAGAGCCGTCAAGGATGCATGGACCCTGCTCTTCGTTTCTTGCATGATCGGTGTCCTCCCGTAGCTGACTTCTCCGTCAGTGCGATCATTTTTCTGTTGGCGATCGGTGAGCAGTTCCCTGTACCCTGTTCCTTCCTCTGCAAGGTTGGTGTCGTACTCTCCTTTGGTCGTCCAGCAACGTTTCTTTCCTGTTGACGTGAACCCAGTTCCTCATCTGCCTCCTTCCCATAATTTTCTCCTTGATGCGCGGTGGCAATACGTCATTAGTGTTCGATTAGACTCCTCTTATGTTCTAATGCAGGATTTTGTAATACCAGTTTTTTGGCATGGCGATTACGTCAATTTAGAACAGTCACGTGTTTGACTTGTTCGGATCCCTGTATCACACTTGGATCAGCACCTTTCATAGTAGTACAGTTTACATCACGGAGGCCAGCTTTTGCAGTATAGCCCCATCAAAGTTTTCAGTGAGACTTACACGTTCGGATAATTCCTGGCCAATCATAGTGCCTGTATGTGCTGCTCTTGACTTGCGAAGTTCTCCTCACCACTTTTCGACTGTTGATCCATGCTCGGGCCCTATGGGTCCTGCTGCAATCCATTACCGTCAGCCAATCAGGGATGGCACGAAAAAAATCAAATGAAAAAAATCAACTGATTATTTTACTTGATTTTTTTTCATAAAAAAAATTATTATTTTTTTGTATTTTTCGTAATTTTTTTTATTTTCCTTTTATATTTTTTTGCTCTATACTTTAAGTAGATTTAACTTTCAATATAAACAAGAAAATTAAAATAAAACTATACCTATATTATGAAAGTTTTAATTATATTCCTTGTAATGTGAATCTCGATAGCGCCAATTTCTGCCACCTGCTAGTCGCCCCAGACCCTATTTTATGAATGTTTTTAGCTAACAAAAAATGTAAATTTTACTTATAATCAATTAATTTTTTTATTACAGTTCATACTCTACCCTTCTCTGATTTTCATTTTGATTTAATCTAGATACATGAATTAAATCTGTTATAAGCTTAGCGATCGTCTACTGGTCAACAACCTTACAAAAGAATAAGAAACTCCAGAATTCAAATACTCGGATATTACTAGAAACTACCCTATTTTCTACATATGCCTCGGTGCCTTAGCAACACTTGCAATTCACGCTCTTACTCTATGAAATAATAACATCCTCAAACATGACCATTTAGCCAAAATATCGGCCATGTTGCTGCAGATTCTCTTCCTCTGGCAACAGTTGCGCCCATCATAATACCTCAAAATACATACAAATTCAGTCATTTTGTCATTAGAATTTACACATTTCATTCACCCACCGTCTTCCCCTTTTCATCGTTCTTTCATTCTGCATACTTTGCGTCTAGTCCATTCTCCAATTTTTTTCTCTCTCCGTTTCTCAGCTCATCTATTTACCCTTTTCGGTCTTTCTACTCTCTCTCGCTTTGTGAGTCCACATCTGTCAAAGTTGATTCTCACTGCTATTCTGCTCAGTCACCTTCTTTTTCATCATTCTTGATCCTTTTTCTAATGAGAATATGGCTCCGTATTTTATATTGCTTGGTCCTTTTGTGAAATTCTGGATCTTACGTCAGTTTACTAGTGCTTCACTCGTCATCCAAAGACGTAGGTTCTTGAATTCTGTAATTTATTCCAATAGTTGATGGCAGCCACAAATTTTCCTCTTCTTCTGCTTGCTGCTCCTTTCCCCATCCTTACTGCCTGCTCTCTCTCTTCTCGTCCTCCTTCTTACCCTAATTCCATCCAGCCTTCTGTTGTTGAAATAGCCAAACCCTGACTTTTTGCTTTTTTCGATACTCCCTTGACAATCTGCCTTCCGTCCTCCTAGCCAATTCTTCATACAGCTACAATCTCTACTTCCTCAGTTCTC
>JABUQX010117083.1:0-27500 GCA_015478945.1 Trachelipus rathkii
TCCCAATAACTTAAATATAATTATAGACTAATATAATTCTCTTAGAATCAGTTTAATCATATATATTGATTGACTATAATAATGATTATTCAGCCCTTATACATTTCTATTATTTTATTTCTATATTGGTAAGAGAGAATAACAAATAAATTACATTATTAATTACTATATTTTTTTGCTTATTTAATTATTTTTAATATTATTTAAACTATTTCTATAATAAGTCATATAAATCAGTTTAAATATATCTTTTTAGCCTGGCACAGTGAGAATCAACAAGCCCCTCTAAAAAATGAAAGATATTAAACTATTTCGCTTTTAAATATTTGGCTCGAGCCGATGGGGGATGGTCGGAGGGGGGACGAAACGTTTCGTAACCCCCGCGAGGGGAAATGGTCGGAACCGCGCGTTCACCCAAAAAGACGCAAGAGCGGGGGATTCCGGAAGAACCATGACGGCGGTAGAGGGTCTTGGGATTTATGTCCATAAACGCCCGTAGATCCCTGACTCTTAGAGGTGACCGAGAAGATCCTATTCCGGAAGTCCTGACATCTCGGGGACGGACTTAAACTCGTGGGGTATTCACATTAGTAATATATCCGTCATCCAAAAACAAATTAAATACCCAAAAAGGTAAGTACTATTTTGGAGACATTTAATGTCGCACAAAATCTTATTCGTATAAAACGCAAAATCTCAAAACCATTTGATTTTAATATATGATGAGAGTAGAGAGTTATACTATGGTATAATTAATGAGTATAATTAATTTAACGTTAGTTACTAGATACACTTATATATTTATGAAATAGATACTGCTCATATGATAAATTTTGTTTTGGTCGTATATAATTTTGGACATCGGTAGCTCGAATTATTATTACGGTAATTTTATGGTATCCATATCGGAACAGTATTAGTAATAATTATAATAAGTATATTACAATAATTATTACATTATTCTTCCCATAGAAATCGGATGATATGTGGGATATATTATCGGGAATATAGCTGTGTTTTCGGAAAAGTTACACAGTGGTCGATATCGGCAAAATGTTCAGAGGATCGATAACTATTTTTCCCAAAAAAAACATGGGCATGTTAAAATTTGTATTTAAATCTACTATTTATATTTAGAAGTTACAATAGAGTAGTAATGATAGCAAGGGTTAAGGAGGATAATGTGCAATTATCTAAGATATATAGTAGGTAATAGGGACTCGTAGACCACGCGGAAACCCCACATCTAGGAAGGCACGAAATCTTTCTAAAGTTATCAACACATCTCTAATGAATCTCACAAAACGTTAAGATATTCTAAGGTATGAGATGTCACTTCTTTAAAAAAAAATTCTGCTTATAACGTGGGAGAGAGACTTCCTCTGCGGACCTTATACGCTAACATGCAGCTTGGCATTGAACATTTTTTTAAAAAACCTAGACTTACCTAAACTCATTTTCTTATAACTTATATAAATATTTTTTTTATGATAAAAACTTAGAAAAGTTTTCTAGTCTCAAAATGTGGGAGGGGGTCTAACATAGTATATCTTCCGTCTTCATCTCTCTGATGCTCTCTTACTCTTCTAATGTAAAGATTCTTATTTAGAACTTTGTAGTACTTACTCTCTCTTTCACTATATATATAACATATAATAGGCTAGTTATAGTTAATCTAGGAGGCTGTTAATACTCTCTTCTCATCTCTCTACTCTACTCTCGTCAGCGTAATCTCTCTAAATTATATATATATCACTATATGTATGGTATTTTTGAATATATATATATTAATAATATATATGTTATTTAAATATATATTAGTATATAATATTATATATGGTAGCTAGAAAATTAGGTTAACTTACATCAGACTTCCTTTGTAATCCTAATCATTTAATATATATTTTATTAATTTTATATGAGGGGCGTATTAGTATTATCATTTATATATAGGTAGTTCATACTACTAACTCTATACTATAGTTATATGATATGATATATATATTGTATATATATATATATATTGGAGGAGGTATAACCGTATGTAGTATTCGAGGGGCGTAGCCCCGGCAGGGGGCCTGAAGGGGGCTGGGAGCCCCCCCCTCGAAATTGTTTCGCAGGCATGTGAATTTTTCAAGGCGAAAACAAACTACAACATATTAATATATATTATTATTTATATACTTTCCACTATATTCAGGAAATATATATATATATATATATAAGATTATATATAATATACTATAGTGAGTAGAGCTATTCATTAATAAATTTATTGTTAAATTATCAAAAAAAAAAAAATTTCAAAAGTATAATTTATACCAAACAAGACATTAAACATTTATAAGATATTATTCAACTCTCCTTCTTTCCTTATTTGATAATAATGTTCTTTATTATATACTATGAGGCATATATATGATATTATCGATAAATAATATATTATATATATATTATATATATAATATAATATTTTTATATTATATATATATTATATATTATTATTTATATTTTATAATACATATATTTGAAATAAGTTTATATAGTTATATTTATATATTTTTCTGTATATTATTTTTATTTATTATTTATATTACATTAATATATAAATAATAGTGTATTCTTGTAATATATTATGTATTTTTCTATGGTAAGCTAGTATTAACCTATTATTTTAGGTTATAATATTAGTATATATATTATATTATAGGTTTAAGGGTTTTAGGATAATCAATATAGTCTTAGGGTTGGGCATTTAGGTAGATTATTACAGGTACAATATATATTATATATACGTTTATATAATATTATAATAATATATTTATATATATGGGCCTATATATATATTAATATATTATACAATAAGTATTATTATATATATATATTATTATATATATATTATATATTATTAGCTATAGGTTATATATATATATATATAATATAGCTGTATATTATATAGCTATGGATGGTGTTTAGAATAGGAGTATCCATAGTCGGCTCGGTGGAGACCAAAACTAAACCCACACATTGGTAGGACCAACTTTTCTAATATAATACAACCCCTAAAATAACATATTCAATTATTATTAATTGTATATACACTAATTATATTTTGATCTCACAATTATATATCACTTTAATAATACAATACATAGTGAATAATATTTAAATTCTTTATTTATATTATACTTATGCATCACTAGAGGTACTCTATATATACACTATTAAATTGTATCTCTGAATATGCTCCATGTTCACCTCTAGGAGAGCCAACATCCTTACTCTCAAAAACTCAGTAGCTAACGGAAAAGGGAATAATTTGGAATCCTGGTCAAGAGTCAGCTAGAGATAACTGTTAATGAAGAAAAAAAAAGAGAGAGAAAGAGAGGAGAGAAGAACTTGAGACAACTTCCAGAGATAATTTTAGGTATATATACATTTTTGGACATATCCTTGTAAAGTTTATTATGGTTAAGAAAAGTGTCACACACATAAATTAAATATTAAAATAGAGACAAATAAAAATTCGCCTAATTTTTTTATTGAGTGAGGGGCGGGGAGCTCACGAGCCAGCTGGGGAACATATGTAATAAATATAGTTTTTTTTCTATTAAAATAGTATTTTTGAATAATAATTATATATATTATATTTAATTATATATTATATATTATAATATATATATAATATATATATATTAATATAAATTACATATAATATTTATATTTATATTATTATATCTTTAGATTTATATTAATAATATATATATTATATATATATGTATTATATTATTTGAGTTAAAAGGTATTAATCACGACAATATAGGTGGGACTCTGAGAAAGCAGTCCGAGAAATGAGCCTCTTCCGATCTTACTCCTGCCATCGGTGCGGTATATTCTTTTTTTAAAATACTTTAAGTTAAAAAAAAAATTACATCTGAAAGTACTAAATTTATTTTTTAAACGAGTAACCGTATAAAAATAGGTCTTAGAGATATTTAGCTTTCTAATTCCTATGCATAGTTGAAACATATAGATTATATGAACAAATTTTTTTTTTATATGTTTAATATGCTTAATGTAGAGAACACTCGAAATTTTATTCGTTATTTCAATGTTTCCGTAAAAGTTAAGAGTGGTAATTTTAACAGTAAGTTAGGAATCATGTATTTGTGATCCTTTATTTCAAAATTTGGTCATTGTTTTTTGAGTGAATATCCAAAACGGGGGGAGTTTGGGGGGAGGGCTTGCGTTAGAGCACGAGTTTTGAAAATTTCTCATTACACTATGCTCATTACAATAAAAACACAGTCTATGAAAACTTTTTATTTTTCAAGATATTACAAACATTTTTTTTCCCACTGCCAAGTTACTTCGAAAACAGGTTTTAGCTTAGATGGAGATATGATAATGAGTTACCATTTTCCGTTGAAAAGGTACAATAAATTTAAAATGTGGAATGATAATTAAGGATCTAAACAATAAAAGAAATTTCTTTCAAAGGGAGAGAGAATCAGCATTTCAAGTTTATAATTGAAATTCCAGGGGTGCGCTCTATATGTATCTTGGACACCGAGGCCGCCCTTAATCTATCAATTATCAATCGGACTACAGTATGAATAATAAATGTCAGTCATGGTATTCAATACATATTTCACCCGCTGTTTATGAAAATTTTTCAATTGTAATTGACTATATTTACTTTTTTTTTAATAAATATTTTTTTAGAAAGTATTCTATATTTTACATAAATCATCTTTCAAAAAGGCCATCTGTAAATAAATTTATATCTATTGTGAAAAAAAATCACGATTCCTTTTTTTTTAACGATAAGTAAAATAGAATTTTAACTTATGCGATTATTAACTATCATTATAATTATATATATACATCCGGAACTTGATATTTATTACTCAATATTGATACTTTATATTGATACTATATTGAACTAGATCTTTATGCTTCTATAAATGAAGTATATAGTATAATTGATATATAGATATAATATAGGTTATTCTTATTATATATTTATTAATATTAATTATATTTATAAGAATCTATATAACGTATATTAAAATCAGGTATTTATAGACACCTTCCAATGTAAGACAGGTGCATTGTCATTATTCACATCCATATTACAAAACTGATTTATCCTTATCTCCAAACTCTCATCCATATATTACTGGAATCGACTGTTTAACATTTAGACTGGCAAAAAAAGCTATAAAATAAAGAAAAGAGAAAAAAGCAAATCACTTAAAGCTTATCATAGGACATAAGTTTCAAATTAGGAATAAGCAGAATACTTTTTCGGAATCCTCTGAGTGAAATTTTTTAGTGGGAAATGAAAAAAAAAAATTATTGATAATAATTATAGTAATATGAGGTGAAAGCCTATTTAGAGACCTTTTATACGAAACTCGTTGAAATAAATAGACTTTCTATTAAATTTATGCTTTTTTTTTAATACTAAAAGTAAATACCCCAAGGGTATCCGCACCGTGGCAGGAGTTGAGTCCTCTTGGCTTTCACCCTCCGGGAACTAACGGGAGGGTGGACTATTCCCTCCTCCCCTTGGAGTGGGTCTCGACCCTCGCAACGTACTTTGGTAATCCTTAGGGATTCAACTAGGGGTTTCCTCTTACCGCACTTCCGCGCCTATACTGCAATATCAGGGTATCTACGAGTTTTTAACAGTACCTCTACTACTTTGTGATATCCATCACGTCACGGCTTCAGAGCCCTTAAACATTTGGACTGTGATAATCTCCATTAATCAAATTACACTCAATATATATATATATATTATACTATGTCCCGGCCGGCTCGAGCTCCCTCCCAACAATAAAATAAATAGCCTAATTTTTATAATGTTCATTTTTTTATAACATTTTTCACTAACTAATTTTTACGAATACTAATTCTACATATATTCTTTTCCACTGTAAAGTATTTATATATGTATCATTTATGAGATTAATGATTTTTTATTTAATTTAAAAATTGTTTAAGAGTTTTGAAACAGATTTTAACCGTACAATTTAATTAACTATTATCTATTGTATGCTATAATGTAGTTTTGAAGTATATAGGTATTATGGCTGAGCGCTCCTAGCTCAGAGGTAGAGCACTCGCTTTAGCAAGCGAGAGGGCCCAGGTGTCGAGACTGGGTGGAGCGAGAGAACGTGAGCATATTCTCTATTACTCTAGCTTCGTCTCACTCAGACGTTAATAAGTACATTGGTAGCGTGTTTTGCTACTAGTGGGGAAACTTCCCGGCATCGGGACACGCGCATAGGTCCCTGGTGGTCCCAGAAAAAAACCTCCGGCCGATTTAGATCCGTTAGCCCGTGCAGAGACCACTAAAAAAATCAACCGCGACCCTTTCTTGATGGCGTCCCACTTCCGTACAGTCTGCCTGTAGACTTTCTTCTTGCGGGGAGGCGGTTTATTTTTTTTTTTTTTTTTTTTTCAATATTTATTTAATATGACGGATTTTAGATCGAGGTACATATTATATAGTCCTACTACTTTCATATATACATTCAAAATTATATAATATACAATACTTTATATATATAACTAAATACTGAACCACATATATATATATATATTATATATATATATGATATATATATATATATTTCATGCTCTTGTAAGAGCTAGTTCTACCCAGAGTTTTTATAATTGTTAAAATAAATTATTACAAATTTCTATTTTATTGCCCTCATCTGTTACACAACTTACATGTAAATAATTTTTTGTGTTACAGAAGTAGCTGGTCTACAGGGGTTGTGAAAGCACTTGTTACCTCAAGTTACATTCTATTTATAGTAACAAAAACACAGCACCAACAAAAAATATATACACACCGTTACACTATCTCTTTTTATATTATACTAACTGTCGTTACCCAGAAAATCAAACAAGAAATTAACACAAATTATCTTAACATAATTCATACCTGACTTGTACCCTTTTCTGTTTTAGCCTCCCATCCACCTGTCTCCCTCACTTTTCCTGGTCTACTATGGAAATTTGTGCTTAATCCTATCTATTAAATGGAGTAACTGAGCTCCCTTTGTTTGATAAAACCACGTACTATAATCGCTATGCCCCCAAAAACAGATATATTAAATTACAAGTCACCATTCCAAGTTTGGAAAGAGTTGAACAAATATCAATGTTAAGATTGAACGATACTCTCACTGAAATACAACCAATTTCTTTTATATTACCATCTATTTAAAAATATTTATTAAAGATATAACTTTTAAATTTCTTGTTCCAAGAAAGATCAACCATATTAAAGACAATATTGCATAGTATTACAAACAAAAAAAATCTACAATATATTGTTATGTCTTAATGAAGTACAAAAGTATGTTCTCCCATTCCAACAAAACATAATATGCAATTTAAAATGAGGGAGAAAGACGTCCAAAAGTATGCTCCTATACTTATTAAGTATGCCTTTATAATACAACAAATTCTTCCACTCATCTCTTGTATTTCTAACTGCTTTGGTAGTCTATAATCCCAACACTAACTAACCATGAACCAACCAACCATGAACTCTATTAGTAAAATGAAGAACTTTATAACCCATACGCTCCTAAACCATTATGATTCTATTTTTAATGTCTTCTCACTATCCACTTCTCCTCGATAGACACTCTGCAATATACGGAGCAGGAAGCGCATAACCCCAATATCACAGTCCAACATAACAACCCTAGAAGGCGTTGAAAGTCAAACAGAACATAAGCTCTCCAGAATAATAACATTCTGCCTTTCTTCCACAACCCATTCCCACCACCGTACAAACCTACCAGCACAGAATTACTGACAAACACAAAGAGTTTCTTGAAGATTCCCATTCTTTTTTTTCAGTTGGCAATAATTTACCACGAAATTAGCAATACAATCTTCTTCACATAATAGGCTACTACGTCATCCCTATACCAACAACCTATCCAAGAAGGGAAAAAAGAAACCTTAAACCACCTTGCTATAGCAAATTAACCTACACTTCTAACATTATAATACAGCATATCATTTCTTCCTCTCTCTCGCTCCCCAGACACTCTCATCATGCAACCAAACACATCCACACTCGTTAGCATATAGGAAAAAATACTCCTGAAGAATCTAAAGCGACAATATATACCTCACAACATACATCGTATGCTTGCTGACCACAAAAAATCACACTCCCCACAGTAATACATCACCAACCATGCAAAAACCAAGTGACCAAAATCTAGCATTTATCCCACCTAGAGCAAAGTTTTGGATGGTGAAAAAACCACCCACCAGAAAATGGGCTGCGCTCGTCCTCTCACTCTTCCTGTGAACCCAGATTAGGATATTCTAGTACCATCTAACACCTTCAGACATAAATATAAAAGATTTAGATCATCAAGTAAAATTGCTCCAGCTACCCAGCTCCGCGCGCGTATCCAAACCAGTAGACCACAAAACATCCTACCCACACCAATGACGAAGGACATATAGATGATCATGACCTTAGACACTTACTACCTTACTAAATTGAACTATAGATTACACACGCAGCCAAGACTCAGCACCACAACTTCGATACCCAGCTCCCTCATTCCTGACCAGAGTTACTAAGGGTCTTTCAGTCTTTCTATAGTGGCCACAATATGCTCAGGATCACTTACTTCTCATAGGAAGGGAACTGGGACCTACCAAAGTATAATATATATATTATTTACATATATATATTATATAACCAATCAACAAACTCATAATAATCACATATAGTATAAAATAAACTCATACCCCTGAATATATATACCAATCCTAGTCATATATATAAAGATCATATATTACAATATCAGACTAACTATATATACTACCAGTACTATACATTTAGCCATACTTATATACTATCTAAAAATATTAATAGTATATAATATATACCATAAAATTTTAACTACCTTACTAATATATTTCCATAAATATACTACTATTATATAATATATATACTATACCCTATAAAAATATATATATACCTCTAACTTAAACTACTAAGCCTATATATTATATATATCACTTTATTATGATTCAATACTTAATAAATACCAACTAATACCTAAATATATATAATTAAAAAACAATATACAATATAATATATATATACCATATATGTACACTATACAATAATATATATATGTATATATATAATAAATTTTAGAACATATTAATATATATTATAATATATATATATATATATATATAATATATAGTATATATATATATATATAATATAAATATATATATATACGGTATATATATCTATACGGTATAAATGCAAGGTTTACTTTCTGACCAGGACTCAATTGACTAGAGTTGCTGTGAAGTTACTCTTGTAAATCAGATGGGAAATGAAAAATTTAATTTTTTTTAGATTTATTTAACGTAAATGTATGGCACACAAAGGTATATCTACATGGGGTGCTCCAGCCCCGTACCCCCTGACTTTCTAGGACTGGGCCTCAAGTGAGTGTTCATTGTGAAATGTTAATTTATATTATTTTTAAAATATTAAATAATAAACTAAGTATTTTTTATTATTTAAAGAATAAAGAAAGATATAAAAGTACAAATCTAATTAGATTTATTATATATAAGGACTTATAAAGTATTACATAACTTAATTAATGATATTAATCATTGAAGTTATTCCTTAACAAGCGACTCCGTTAAGTCAAATATATCAAAAATGAGTCCTGGGCAGAAAGGAAGTTCTTTGCCATATAAATATTATTTAATATATAAATTTATATTATATAATCTAATAATTCAATATAAATTTATCCACCAATGTTATATATAATTCAATTGTTGATTCTCCATATATTAATTATAAATATCATATATATATTAATCTATATATATATATATATATATATTATATATTATAATATTATAATATATCATATATATTAATATAATAATATAATAAAATATTTAATTAATATATATATATATACATATAAAATTATATGATATAATATATATTAACGCTAATTAATAATTAATAAAGCCTTTGTCGATATTATACTTATATATTATGTTACTAAAATTCTATATATTATTATATTATTATATATATCATTCAACAAATTTAACAGGTTCGGACCTCGGGCTTTTGGACTCCCGCCGGTTCTGTTATTCTGGGTTAAGAGAGACTACTTCAATTCACTTATTATAAATATTCAACATCTCCTAAAATTCTTTTTTCCGCCTAGTTTCGGGGCTTCCCACCTAAAATTTTTAGCACACCTTGGGGCTGCCTTTGTAATCATTTCTGGGCTTAAGTGTTACTTTCTGGTGTTTCCGGCGCTAAAATAAATATAATTACAAAAATTTGATTTTACCCACCACCACCATCATTTGTTGCTCCTTATACAACTACATCAGCTAGTCATCATTATTTCGGAGCCTAAAACTAAAAGGTAATATATAGTGATATAAAATAATTGTAGTGTTATGTAAGTAATTATAATCTATTACACCGGTGCTAATTAAGCACGAGTCGCTACAAATCTTATTCGGGTGTGCCCCAAAAAATTTTGCAAAATCCTGCATTGCTTTTTCCACGGCCTGTTCCAGTGGTGTTTTAGAATCTGGGAGCTTTCTCTCAAAAGTTCCGGTCTAAGATAAAAATCACTTACGGGCTTCCGGCTTTCCGGCCGCAACTCCGGCTTTTTGATTTTATTCTTAAAAATTGTTCACCTGCAGTTTCCGGTGGCAAGAATATTTTCCATTTGGCAAAAATCCTCTTTTACAAAAAAAAAATCAAACCTACCCACGGCTCCGGCTAACTCCGGCTCCAGCCCCGGCTCCTGCTCAGACTCCGAGCAGTTCCGGTTCACACTGTCAAAATTATCCTATCGATTTCTTTTGGGCAACACAATTTATGTTTCGAGATTTCTACAAACATATTGCCTCTCACAGCAAAGAGCATCAGAAATAATATGTCAAATACATGTTAAAATTTTTTTTTTTTAAAAAATTAAATAATTTTGCCAATTAGTTAAAAATTTTTACTATTACATTTGATAATGGGAGGGGTACACCTTCGGCCACCCCCTTCATTTTTGGTTTATGGCGCAAACTTTTGCCGAAGTTGAGGCGTCGTTCTAGACCCTGGGCCGCTCCCTTGGGGCTTCGGGCTCCGGGGCTTTCGACTAACTCAGGGAGACTTAATCGCGGAGGCTTCACTTTATTTTACGCCTCGGCTAATGCTCGGGGGCACTGGGACTCCGGGTTTGTTCGACACAAGAATGTTCTGCTTTCTTGAAATTGGGCAGAATATAATTTTTCACCTTAGCAAAATTTTTATTTAAAAGTTTCTTGCCTAATTTTATTTTTTAAATTATATAAGGGAAAAGAAAATGCAGCATGACGGCTCAGACTCTTTATATTAACCATCTTATATTATTGATTTTGTGTAAATGTCATCCTTAAGAGTTGTAGTTTTTCACTGTTGATCATTGGAGTTGTCGTAAAAGATACCACAAAATTTTAAATGATTTTTCTATATAAATGAAAATATAAAAAATTTTGATATTCTCTTCGGAGGAAATGTCCTTTGTAATTTCGAATAACTGGATAATTCAATTTTTTATATTGTTCTCGAATCACTTTTTTTAATAATAATTCCTTCTTATCTTTATATATAATTCCTTTTTTCAGAATTTCCAAAAAAAAAAATTATTCATTCATAGTTATGTAGAGGAGGGATTTTTTCTAATAATAAAGGGAAAATAATATTAAAAATAAAAGTGAACATTTTTTGTTTTTTACTCTACAAAATAGTTTTTATGGGTTTCAATTCAAGTACCGTGAAACTCCCCTTAACATAAAATTTAACTCTCTAGATTAGCCTAAAAATAGTCAATTACTCTTAACAAACTGTAGCTTTATTGAGTAAAGAGGTTATAATGAATGTAATATGAATTTATTTTTTATATTATTGTCTTTCTTTTAACCATTTTTCGCCTCTAAAAATTTGTAGCTCCAACTATTATCAAAAGCAAATAGATTTTATGTTCTCTATGCGCCGCGTAGCTGTTGTTTTTTGGAAAAGTTGGAAATTTTGTCTCTTCTAGAGGCTTGACATATATATATATATATATATATAATAGTATAATATATTTATTATATATATATATGATACTAATACTTTCTCGGTGTCGGGATGATGTTCATCGGGAGACGCACATTTGAGAGAAATCGACAATCACGCACTCCATGATGATGGATTCATTAGATGTCACTGATGGATTGTAAATAAGCAATCCCATTACATAAATCATCCCAAGAGGGGCAGTATGTGTTTTGTTCAGACGCCCTACTAAGGTGTCCTGCCTAATGCTAGTTAGAGTTTTTTTAAAGTTTTTTGTTTCCAAAAAAGGAATTTTTAATTTTTGATTTAGTTAATTAGTCAGGCAAATACCTTGTAATTAATTTTAAATTAAGAAATTACCCAAAAACAACCTGAAATTTTAAATAATAAGTTAAAAAATATTATTTAACTACTAATACTAAGGCAATATAAGGAATATTAGTACTGCAATATCAACTTTTTGCATTCAATGGGGATAACCAATGGGGTAACTTTGGCATGGGGAGGCCAAAGTTACCCCATTGCTGGGGTAACTTTGGCCACCCCCCTTTTGACCCTCCTGCACAGCCACTGCAAGAGCGAAGGGCCTCAAATTTTTGGTGAGTACTTCCAGTATTAGATAATTTAATTTGTATAGTATTAACAATTCTTTAAAAAGATATTGTTTGGATGTTTGTGGCAAGCTATAAACAGAATGTGACCAACTGGCAAAGTAACACCACTCCGTTACGGTATATATATATATACTTTAGTTTTTGTTTTTTTTACTTTCTCTTCTTTGTTCCTTCTTCTCATTAAGTGTCCAATTCCTTCTCTCATATTGCCAGACGGATTAACAAACCCACCCATTCACCCTAAGGGTTATACATCACATTATCAGAGTGAGGGACTCACTACATCCCCTCCCACTCCTAAAGCCTAATAATTCTAGTCAGAACTTACTGCTCCTCTCTCTATTATATATAATACCACCAAACTCCTTAATAGAATACCTACTATATATAAGCAATATAGTGGGCTTTACCTACTATTACAATCAAGATATCGCTTTAAATTATTGTGTATAAAAATATGTCTCCAGATATGATCTGGGATGTGGGTAATATTAATCTATGTAGGTACCTAAGCACTTTAATATATATAATTACTATAGGTAAATGATAGTTTAGTAGACATACAATTAGATAATTTCTCTTTTCTTTAAGGAAATTTTGATTTCTTTAAAAAATTGTGTTTTGCATTTTAAAACCTTCGGGAAGGGATGGGAGCGGACCTTATGGATGAGGATTAGAGAATCCCTACCAGAAAGATTCGCGAGGATATAAAATGAATCTTAGTAAAATAACCTGTATATGGGTTTGCTTATGTTACCCAGTTTGCCCTTATTGAACAACCAGTGTTTGAAAAGCAGTCAATAATTAGCCTTATCTTGGGGGCATCTTGAAGAGGTCGAAATTCTCGGCCCATCCCCACGTCAATGATCCCTTATGAAAAAATAATTTTTAGCCAAAGGAATAAATGATCTTAATGTAAAAATAGAAGCTGTTCTTGAATTACATTTTAAACATTAATTTTAATAGTATAGTAAATAGTAATTTGAATAATTTTATTACAGTTTAGTTTTCCTTTATTTTTTTATTTTTTAGAGGAGGCCCCAGCCCTCGCTGCGTTCCCACCGTAAAACCTGCACCGCGCCCTATATATTATATATAATATATAATACATATTATATTAATATATATATATATATATATATATTATATATATAATATAATACTATATATATAATTACCTATATATATATATTATTAGTATTATTGGTACCAATGATAAATTGGAATCCTGTTAGTACTATAAAGGAAGAAGTATATAGTATCAATAATAATTTCTAAGATACATATGACGGTTATGTTCGTGTAATATAATTATTTATGATTATCTTATTTATCGGTTCTGTGACTCATTCATATAAAATATATATTTTACAGTTAACATTGTACGTTTTGTGATCTTTTATGTGTATTCATGAGTTTATGGTAATTATAATAAATACGATTAAAGTATAATACTTATATATTATGATAGACGAGCGAATATCTTATACTAATTCATATTATTGATAGAGATCCAAAATTTTCAGTAATAATGATGAAGCCTCCTCCATATTAATTCCACACAAGAAAATTTCTAATAAGGAAAAGCCATAGGACACAGACCTTGGACACTAAGTTCAGAAAAGTAAGTGAAAATGTCACTAAATAAAACAAATGTGAAAAAGACGTTTAAAGTACTGAATTTACTTTAATAAATCTTAAATGAACTGAGTTTAAACCTCTAGCCTTTATCACTTCCTCGACTATGAGCGAAGTGGTATCCTTTTGCGGCAATATGTTATACGTCCTTAACGTGCGAACTTATGAGACAATTTTACCCAAAAGAATGAAAATCTTTAAAACTTTACAACACTTTAACTTTCTCCAGCCTGTGAAATAACAATAAAAGTGAACTGGGATTTTTTTGAAACTTAGTAATCATAATTTGTTAATGCTAAGTAGTTAGCTATATAAGTTGTTGGCTACGTTAGAAATTAGTCATGTAAGCCTTTAGCTATATTGGCAACTAAAGATAAACAGTTAACCTTTATAGGAATTTTTATAAAAATTTATAGAAATGTTATATACATTCTCGTGACAAATCACCGGACACAGTTCACCAGGCCATAAGTTAATGAATTGATAGATGAATGCCGAAACTCATAACCCCGCCCGTCATTTCCGTCAAGCTTTCATTGCACCTCAAGGAAAAATAATGTCCGAAGAAGATATGGAGAATATAAAAAAATATTACAGTAGGTTCATTTCCTAGCAATTAGCTTCGTTCGAAACAACGGCATAGTTCCCTCCTAGAGAAGCAAGGAACCAATAGTAACGTTTTCCATACTATTTAGTTACAGAGATATTCTTAGATCTTGCACCCGAACTGCGAGTGGTCGAATGGGTTGTGTATACTTGAGCCTTATATTAATTTGAAGAGGGGGATTTTTTAAAGTGCATGTTGTGTCCCACTGTGTTTATACTTAATGGAGGGCTTCACCCCTCCCTCTAGGTGGCGAAATATAATACAATTAGAGGCCTGATATATGTCTATTTTAGGTCGCGACTCCCGGCGGCTAATCATTGGATTTTAATAAACCTCAAAATTTTAAGGATAGATCTCCGAAGGAGATTATGTGAGGAGTCCCATTTTTATTGAGAAGAGTCGCGAGTAATACGATGCAGAGGGGAGGGAGAGCCAAATCTTGTTATGTTACGAATTTTTAACTGGTAAGCAACTGTAAATGTTTTACAAGGCATTAAACAAATGCTACTTATAATTATCCTCTCAACACACATTGTGTGAAAAATTACCACATCTGAGTCTTTATAAAAATCTTGTGGGTCTCTCAAGACCTCTTTCTAAAAAAAATTCAGGCAATTCGAAACCGTCTTAGAAATTCATCTCTGAAAATATGCCTATTTGTTCGATCGATGTCCGACGCACAAACATTTGAACTCTGGAAGATAAAATAAAAAGTTTATTTTTCTAGAAACCAAAATAACAGAGGATCAAAAAGATGTGCGGGACCAGATGGAGTGAACGGCATGAAAGCGGTTTCCCTTTTTAAAGAGACTCTTGGAGCCAATCTTGCATCATTGGACAATAATAAAAGAACAATGGCTTATGATAATTAACAGAAAGCTACTTCTTGTTAAATTCAATCAGTAATTTGAATTAATAATATCATTATTACGTTTTAGTAAAAATATTTTTTTAAAATTGTTTTTATTAAATCAGGATAAACCTACAACCTTGTCAAACAAAACAGTTACAGAGTCTCCATTTGAACATTGTCAGTGGCCAAATAAACTTAGTGCATAAGACCCATCTTGCGTAGTCAAACAAAATTGAAAGCCACACTTTCTCTTTGATAAAAGAATTATTTGACTTAAAGTATATGTCTGTGACAACACAAAGAGCGTTATTAAAAAAATCTCAAAATTATTCACACAACACCATCAAATAAAAAATCAAACAAGCTACAAAAAATAGTATGACTGCAGGTGCATTAGGCATTATAAATTCATGAAATACCATATTTTTCCAAAGAATACACAGGTAAAACAAGATTCTGAGAGTCTTACATTCGAGAGATTTTAAATGGGTGCCGTGGTCACAGAATTCGCCGTATAAATGCAATTGTAAATAAATTATACCGCATCTTCAAGTTTCTATTCAATTAATCCGTTTATTGATCTGCAGTTGTATCCATATTGGATTCGCATTTGTCTCGACTATTGATACATACCATCTATAATCATTTCACTATTCAATCATAGGTAATAAAAGTTATAAATTAAAACAATTTAGTATTAAATTGTTCATTTATTTAATATTTTTTTCTTATCTTTATATTAAAGCTTCTTATTGCTGTCAATACCAATTTGAATTTCATTTCGTTGGAGATTTCAAAAAATGGGGGAGGCAAAATCCTCTTTCTTTTATAACCCCCAAAAAAGACGCAGACTATTACCCAGACCAATCACAAGGATAAGGCGGTCAATAAAATTAAGAACGAGTGAGTGTCCTCTGGGCAAGTCGCTTGAGCAAGATGTGTCTGCTTTAGTATAATTAAAAAAGACTACACAAAAACCATGGTCGAATCTAGGAGGTGGCTTTGGCTAAGGCAGCTCCACACATGCGAATGATATGTGATCGAGGTCTAACTTAAAGAAACACCTTTGTACAAATTACACGTTCACCTATGAGTATGTAAATTAGGGCCATGTTGGCATGGCCTTTGTTCTACATGGGGTTTGCAAATACCGTCTAAATCTTATTCCACAGGCCACTGGAGAAAGGTTTGTAGTATTTTGGCAAAAACCAAGTAAATGAGTACAAAAATGAAACCCATAACTCCAGAATATTACATAGGGTGTTTTTGGCCAACGGAGGATTACGAAAAAAACTTCCAGACAATGTGTGGAGAGAACCGCTTTAAGTAGGTAGACAAGAGGGAGGGTTTTACACTTATACATTGTTGCTTAATCATTCTCCTGAATATCCTTAGCAGCATGGACCTGTATCCAACGCAACGAAGAGTAGAAAGAACCTTTCGACATTAGCTTGAAAACGTATTTACGGGAATAGTGGTTGAGAGAGATGCGCATATACAGGTCAATGATTGCTATTATGAGGTCAAGATATCATCAAGAGATCCCTCAGGCACAGGTATTTCGGTCAAATGCAATCTTTTGAACTCAACGTCTCGTCAAAAAGCAAGGAAACTGGAAATTAAAACCTTATATAAACGAACGGTAAGATTCCTTATAGAATTATATATCATTAATATAACTACTAATATATATTACCTATATATCATATATAATTCCTATATATACTAATATATATATATATATATTATAATATCCATATATATATATATCAATTACTACTAATATATATATATATATATACACATCAATATATATATCTATTGATAAAATTATTATTTATATATATTTATATTATAATTATATATAATTAATTTTACTGTTACTGATTATTATTATATATTTATATTTATAATATTCTATAATATAAGTTATATTTCTCTCTTTATATATTATAATATATAATATAACTATTATATATATATAGATTATTATTTATATATATATAATATAAATAAATTTTTAACTTTCATGTTGAAAATGTAACCACCTTGCCGAAAAGTCAGCAGTCCCGCCCCCCCTAAAGACCCATATATAGTAGATGAAGTATTCCCACCCTAAGAAAAATCCTGGCTAACGGGCCGCTGATAAATATATATATATATATATAAATATATTAATATTTGTAGAATAGCATATCATATTATTATGTAGTATAGTTGGGGTTTATGGCTGGTAACAATATATATGTGATTGTATTAATTAATATATAATATAATCATAAACTAAATACTAAGTATTAGGCATTCAAATTTAACTAAAGGTAATATATTATTACATATTTCTTCTTCTTTAAAAGCTTTGCCAGGTTTGTGGACCACACGAATTTGCGCTGCTTAACCATCTCCTAGTCCCCTTCCCGTTATATTGAAGTTCAATTTCCTTTCTCGGAGAAGTCCGATGAATTCCGATGACTTCCGAGTTAGCATCCTTATTCCTGCTTCCCTTGGACTGCCTTGTCCTGGTGATTCTTTCCTTCTCTCAAAGGAATAATAAACAGGAGCATAAAATGAGTCAGTTTTCGTTAAATGAATTTTATTTAACACATAAATTGGAAATTTAAGAATGTCCCTTACCAGTTTTTTTTATTAGGTTAAAGTTTGGCCGCATACCTTAGTGATAAGGTTGTATCTAAATATTTTATAATATCTTCAAAACTGAACTATTAATGTATGTAGAAAGATCAAAAATGTTCTTTTGTTTAATCAATTTTAACAATGTCAAATATTTTCCTAATGAATACTTTCACAGGTTTAATGTGTATAGGTTCATTTCACCATAGGTTATTCAATATAAAAGTTTTAAAAACTACGATATTAATGGGGATGGACTTGAGTCTGTGACCAAGGGAAAGAAGCCCACGATTTAGTATGCTGATTGGCTTGAGTCTTATCAGTGCTTATCAGTGTTTGGAAGCAAGGAATAAAAGCTAATAAGATGCTTGGGCATATACAAATCGCAATGTTGTTTAAAATAAGGCAAGGAAGTAATAAGTAAACTGTATATATACGCTATGTTAGGCGAACCAGTAGGGACTAATAGAGTATTGGAGAGTGCACGAGAGCGCCCTTATTTGAAAGAACAGCCTTGTAGAGCTATAGCCTAAGAGCGAGAGTGCAACGTAGAAGCACAAAGGATATTTCTGGGTTTGAAGTTGGTAAAGAGGCTATGAGGAGAAGGCTGAGAAGTTAAGGAGATGGTTCTGTAAATATCGCGATTTCTCAGAGGGGCATGAAAATACTGTGGTAAGTCTAAACAAAAATAATTTACATCCATTGAATAATAGATAAACGGAGGCCAATAAAATGTTTCTAGTGAACACGGACAGGTGACCCATGGGGCCCAATTTTTAAAAGAGAAAATTAGAAAAGAAGCATCTGCAATAGAAACTAAGAAAGCATTCTTTCAGTAACAGGGGTTCCTAAATTTTGGAATGGTTTGTCACAGGAGGGTTGAGTGCAACTTGAATGCAACATTTAAGAAAGGATGGAATAGGTATATGGATGGTTTGGATATCAAATAGTATCATTTGAGTAAGCCAAATTGGCTGGTTCTTAGTTACTGTAGATATTAAGGTTAAGTTAAGGTTAATTGCATGTTACTAAAGTTATTAAAGCTGGTAGATTGCAAGTAGCCCTAACCTTTATTGAATTGACTGTGCCCGGTAAGACTAGAGCCCTAACCTTTACTGATCCAATGTGCCTCACAAACTAGCTACCCTTTATTGAGTTTCTAAATAATTCGAATTCTGGCATTGGTTGCCGTAAAACTAGGCCTACCTTTACTGACTATGGGCTTACAAGTAACAATTTAAAATTTTTTCCTTCCCAACTCTTACTAATGAACACTTTCTTTTTAAAAACATTTTCTTACATTCTCTTTTCTTGCAAAATAAGTTCAAAGTGGCAAGAAGCTAGCAAACTCAATTGTTTGAAAACAATATATCAAAATCAACTCACATTCATTTCTGAATTTAACCCTCCTCCTCCAATGAAAAGTATGTTCAAATAGCGCCAGAGGTCCAGTTTTGGTCAATATTTGTACAAAATTGGCATCATTTATTCAAATAATTCGATTTATTTTTTAAAATATCATATATCGTTTCATATTTTTTCCAGATAAAAATAATAACTCATAGTTTTTTTTTTTGGTGCGCCGAATATAAAACATTAAGGCTATAATATAATATATATATATATTATATATATAAATATATAATTATATATATATATATATATATATATATATTATAATATATATATCTTATATATATTATACTAATATATAATATATATATTAATATATATTTAATATATATATAAATATAGTAATATATTATATATATATATATATAATCTATATATATATATATATATAGTATATATATAGTATAATATAATATATATATATATAGATATATATTATATATATATATATATATATATATATATATATATATATTTGAAGAACAACAGAGAAGAAAACTGAAGACTGAAGGTTGCAAAAACTTCTAACTAAGGTCTAAATAGCTTTCAGAATTCAAGATGAGAAGGCTTTTGAAATGAAGACCGGACCAGATTATTGTAGCAAAGAATTTTGCTAAATTTAATGAGTCCTTTTTAAAATTTTATACATAGAAGCATAATATTTTACTTTTGAAAAAATTATTGGAAAAGTAGCAAATATTCGGAAAAATTTATTTTCATATATTTTAATAAGTATATAAAAATATCATAATATATCTGAAATATAAATGAATTGACAATATTTCCCGGCTTAGTTCTTTTGGATTATTTCATTTAAAAAAATTAGACTTGGATTATAAAGTTAATATTCAAATTGCAACTAAATTATTCTGGCCAAATGAATTTGGACATAGCGACACGTCGGATCCTATGAAAAGAGACCTCTTCGACTACTAAGGCAGGGAGCCCCTTATGTCAATTATAATATTATTATATAAGGCGACAGGGCTAGCAACCCGACTTTTTTATCTTTACTTGCAGAACTCCTGGAACAGTATTGGAATTTATACTCTAGAAACAGGATCTACTGAAAAGCTCTGGGAAAACGAGTTTTGAGGTCAAATGGAAGAAGAGTTTAATTCCACTGGAAGGATGAAACCCTACCTGAGTCTATAACTCAAGGACTTGCATCGGAAGCTACTTCGCCGAGAATAGTTTTCTAGAGGGCTCTAGGATCAAGAGTTTCGGGGTCAGAAGGAAGAAGAAGCTCTTCCTGGGAGATGGTAAATAATAATAATAATAATAATAATAATAATAATAATAATAATAATAATAATAATAATAATAATAATAATAATAATAATAATAATAATAATAATAATAATAATAATATATACTGCGGGAATTTTTACTCCATTTCTTTACAAGCTAACTCCATAAAATCGGATTGTCATCAAATAAATGAATGATCAAACGATCGACTAACTACCCTTGTGTTAATAAAATATCCTGATATTAGTGTATAAAAACTATTATATACTTCTACATATATCTCTTCTATTTTGTTTATTTTAGTATTTGGGTGTGGGTTGTAAAACAATGTTTTAGAGGATTTTGTACTTTGCCACTATTGGATATAATTGTCCAAAATTCACTAATCATTTCAAAAATTTTCTCAATTATTACAAAATGAGTCTACCGTGTGCACGTGTTTAAAATCAAATTCATAATAAAAAATGTTAATATTGGTAAGGAGATAAATTGTATTTTTAAATTTCTTGCTATTTCAATCTTTATCTATCCTCTTTACTTTCTACTAATCAATTTACTTACTAAGTTTAAGTGCTACGAACTACAGACAGACCGACTCCGACTCCGACTCCACAACCCTGCTTAGAACTATAGATTGTGGATTCTTTGAAGACAATGAAACTGATAAGTTTGCCTATAAAACCTTCATTTCAAAATTCAAGAGTTCCTTAGATTTGCAGAAAAATTTTAATGAATCTATAAAACTCCCCTGCTTAATAATAAATTAAGGGCAGGTTGCGATTTTTTCATTAAATCTGTAATTTCTTTAATATTAATTTTTTCTCTTATAAAATTTTCAGGATACACAGAACTCCTTGAGAGCAGCAAGATTTATTTAGGGCAACCTTGCAGCACAAATAACGTTCAACAATTTTTACAAGAAAAGCCTCTCAAAGTAAATGAAATGTAACAGACACTAAAAGAGTTTGCTCCGATGTCTTTCTACTAGTTATCAAAATAGAGCCGATGTAGTTGCCTTTGTTTTTTCCTATCCGGAATAACCCTGAACAGATGGTGCCGCTTCCACCCTACTAATATCACTGATCGTCTTGGAAATAACCTTGAACAGATGGTGCCTCTCCCTCCCTACTAATACCACTGATCGTTTCGAAATAACCCTGAACAAATGGTGCCAATCCATCCCTACTAATATCACTGATCGTCTTTAAAATACCCCTGAATAGGTGGTGCTTCTCCTTCCCTACTAATATCACTGATCGTCTTGGAAATAACCCTGAGCAGATGGTGTCTCTCCCTCCCTACTAATGTTACTGATCGTCATGGAAATAACCCTGAACAGATAGTGCCTCTCCCTCCCTACTAATATCACTGATAGTCTTGGAAATAGCCCTGAACAGATGGTGCCTCTTCCTCCCTACTAATATCACTGATCGTCTTGGAAATAGCCCTGAATAGATGGTGCCTCTCTCTCCCTACCAATAGCACTGATCGGCCTTGGAAATAACCCTGAACAGATAGTACTTCTCCCTCCCTACTAATATTACTGATCCTCTTGGAAATAATCCTGAGCAGATGGTGCCTCTCCCTCCCTACTAATATAACTGATCGTCTTGGAAATAACCCTGAACAGATAATGCCTCTCCCTCCCTACTAATATCACTGATCGTCATGGAAATAACCCTGAACAGATAATGTCTCTCCCTCCCTACTAATATCACTGATCGTCTTGGAAATAACCCTAAGCAGATGGTACCTCTCCCTCCCTACTAATATTACTGATCGTCTTGGTAATAACCCTGAGCAGATAGTACCTCTCCCACCTTACTAATATCACTGATCGTCTTGGAGGTGAAAGCAACATTCTAGATCTTTCCTTATCTCCCAACCTTTCTTCTTATATTGTTAATCTCTTTTCACCTCTGGGTTCCTCCAATTACCTTCTTATCTCTATATTTCTTTATTCTTATCTCTTTCTTTATCTTTCAATCTTACTTCTTATATTGTTAATCTCTTTCCGCCTCTTGGTTCCTCCAATTACTTTCTTATATCAATTATCTCTTTATTCTTATCTCTTTCCTTCTCTCGCAATCCTTCTTCTTATATTATTAATCTCTTTTCGCCTCTGGGTTCATCTAATTACCTTCTTATCTCCATATCCTTTATTCTTTCCTTATCTCTCAATCTTTTTTCTTACATTGTTAATCTCTTTCCCCTCTGGGTTCCTCCAATTACTTTCTTATCTCTAAGTCTCTTTATTCTATTTTCTTTCCATATCTCTCAATCCTTTTTCTTATATTGTTAATCTCTTTTCGCCTCTGGGTCCCTCTAATTACTTTCTTATCCCCAAGTTTCTTTATTCTATTTTCTTTCCTTATCTCTCAATCCTTCTTCTTAAATTGTTAATCTCTTTTCACCTATGGGTTCCTCCAATTGCACTCTTATTTCTATATTCCGTTCTATCTCTTCTAGTCTTCTGCATTAAAACTCTCCGCCTATTGTGAGGAAACGTTTTTGGCACTTCTATGCTGGTCGGACTTGAGGTCAAACTTTGATTTTCCTTGGAATAATTATTGTTTCAGAGGAAGGAGTCTCTCCGAGTGCGAAAAGCGAATAACCAAGGTAACTGTTTCTGGCATGGAGTGGTATATTTCAATCCTTTTTTCTTCAGCAATAACTCATTACCCTTCATTTAACTCTGCTTGTTCTCGTGTTTTTCTCTGAAAGAAAACCTCCTCCTGGGTCTACACTTAAGATTCTTTAATCCGCAGAAAGTGTCATGATATTTCCAGTTCCTCCTCCTCTCTTACTGGCATTATGCAAAAAATTTCAACTTCAATTTTGTTTCTTCCTTTTGAGATCCAATTGTTGGATCCAGCGGCACAACAGATGTCTTACCTTCTGCTAGAGCTGGATTCTTGCTAGTGTATTTGCTTCAGCTTCTATAGACGATTCCAGAGCTATTCCTCTTTCAGTACCTCCCTACATCTCCTTTATGCATATTATTGTAATATTTCTTAAATATGTTACTTTTATTCCCTCTGAACTGAGCCTGAGGTTCTTAAAACTTGTGCTACTCAACTTGCACCCTACCCTGGTAAACTATTTTTTCAATGAAGGCTGCTGAAAGTCTGTGCAGAAGAAAGGGGTAGCTCCCAACTCTCTAGCGTCCTATTGCTTTAACCTCAATTCCTCCAAAATTTCCGAATCTTTAGCAGGAAAATATAGAAGCTTCTGAATTCTTCTAATCTTCTCTTCGATCCCCAATTTTGCATCTTTAATAAGCACTTAATGGTGTTCTACTTTCCATTTTCTATGACATTTGTTCTACTTTCCCTTCTCTATGACATTTGGTGTTCTACTTTCCCTTCTCTATGACATTTGGTGTTCTACTTTCCCTTCTCTATGACATTTGGTGTTCTACTTTCCCTTCTCTATGACATTTGGTGTTCTACTTTCCCTTCTCTATGACATTTGGTGTTCTACTTTCCCTTCTCTATGACATTTGGTGTTCTACTTTCCCTTCTCTATGACATTTGGTGTTCTACTTTCCCTTCTCTATGACATTTGGTGTTCTACTTTCCTTTCTCTATGACATTTGGTGTTCTACTTTCCCTTCTCTATGACATTTGGTGTTCTACTTTCCCTTCTCTATGACATTTGGTGTTCTACTTTCCCTTCTCTATGACATTTGGTGTTCTACTTTCCCTTCTCTATGACATTTGGTGTTCTACTTTCCCTTCTCTATGACATTTGGTGTTCTACTTTCCCTTCTCTATGACATTTGGTGTTCTACTTTCCCTTCTCTATGACATTTGGTGTTCTACTTTCCTTTCTCTATGACATTTGGTGTTCTACTTTCCCTTCTCTATGACATTTGGTGTTCTACTTTCCCTTCTCTATGACATTTGGTGTTCTACTTTCCCTTCTCTATGACATTTGGTGTTCTACTTTCCCTTCTCTATGACATTTGGTGTTCTACTTTAGTTTGCGCCATGTAACTTATAAATTTGCTTACTTTCCCTTCTCTATGGACATTTGGGTGCTCTACTTTCCCCTCTCTATGACATTTGGTGTTCTACTTTCCCTTCTCTATGACATTCTGGTGTTCCTTACTTTCGCCGTTCTCTATGACATTTGGTCGTTTCTACTTTCCGCGTTCTCGAGAGTCGCCGCACGGCACGGAATGTACCATGCGACACATGCCGAGAGCGCTGAACGCGGATAGCGAAACCCAGCCCCCAGGCACAGCAGGCCAGGTTATGACATTTTGGTGTTGTCTACCTATTCCGCTTCTCTATGACATTTGGTGCTTCTACTTTCCCTTCTCTATTGACCATTTCGGCTGTTCTACTTTTCCCTTCTCTATGACATTGGTGTTTCTACTTTCCCTTTCTCTCATGACATTTGGTGTTCTACTTTCCCTTTCTCTTATTGACATTTGGTGTCTCTACTTTCCCTCTCTAATGACATTTGGTGTTCTTACTTTCCCTTCTCTGGATGACATGTTGGTGTTCTACTTTCCTTCTCATGACATTTTGGGTTCTACTTTCCACTTCTTACGCTATGAACATTTGCGTGTTCTACTTTCCACTTTACTCTAGTTGAACATTGTTAATTTATGCTCTTCGGCATTTTCAGCATGGAATTCTTCGTTGCCTTAGAGTTTGCAGTATATCAAAGTTTTGCTCAGCTTTTGAGCTGGCACCGGACATTTTTGCATTCCCAAATGACTCTCTTCCCTTTTATGCTGTGTCTGTGTCCTCCTTTGATTTTAATTTCGGTCCGGTCTATCTCTTCTGAAAATCTAGTAATGGGGGTGTTCCTCAGAGTCTGTCTTATCCCCCAACTCTTTGTCTCTTTTTTTTTCATTAATAAGCCTCTCCCAATCAACTTCTATCATCGATCAAGATCTATGAAGCCGAAAGGAAGCTTCAAAACCCTCCTTTATTTTGAAAAGGTCTTGCGTTCCCAGCCATGTGGAAATCAGCCCCATACTTAGGAGGGGTGGCCTTGGAGCAGCGTAACTTCTGATCTTTTCTCGAATTTCTAATTGGGGTAAGGAAATCATGGTTGTTTTCAATGACTTAAAAACTCAATTCCTCTACCATTCGACTATAGATAGTATTTCACAACATCGATAACACACTACTAAAACTAACATTTGTCCATATTGTTGTTTTTTTTTCTCGTTGATGTTTCTTGAATGAGCGTTATTTCTTCTTCCTAGACGAGATGAAGCTTTCAAAGACCTGCTTTACCTGTTGGTCCGTGGTTCCGAAGCGAGCCTTCAAAAGCATTTTCACACCACCTGCCAGCTGTGCTATTAACTTACCGTTGTGTTGCTCTCATGTCCAGTGCTACTGCAAGTGAAGCCAGTGCACACTATACTGGGAAGTGGATATCGCACTCGTACAACACGGCTCTCCTACTCTTGCAAACATGTTTTATACTGTCTACAGTTCGATTTGCTCATCCCTTGAAGCTGAGTAAGCCTCCACACTTGACTGGGTCGGTTTCCACCTCACCCATGACCCCGTACATATGTGTCTTCTGACTCATTTGTTGCTTGACTTTACAGTTGGTGCTGTTGGCTTCACATCCTTGTGTACTGAGCAGACGGCTCACACCGCCCCGCTAATATACTGGGTGGTTCCACTCACACAGCTCTCCTTTGAACAATGTTTTTACTCTTACAGTCTGTCGTTCTCATCCTTGAACTGAGTACAGCCTCACAGTTTTACTTGGGCGGGTTGGTTCCGACCACACAGCTCTCCGTTGACATGTCTCTTACTTATACAGTCTGTGGCTGCTCAATCCTTTACTGAGCAAGCCTCACATATACGGACGTGGTTCCAGCTCACGACAGCTCGTCCTTTGACATGTTTTTACTTTACAGTTGTGTTGCTCATCCTTGAACTGAGTAAGCTTCACATTTACTGGGTGGTTCCACTCACACAGCTCTCCTTTGACATGTCTTTACTTTACAGTTGTGTTGCTCATCCTTGTACTGAGTAAGCCTCACATATACTGGGTGGTTCCACTCACACAGCTCTCCTTTGACATGTCTTTACTTTACAGTTGTGTTGCTCATCCTTGTACTGAGCAAGCCTCACATATACTGGGTGGTTCCACTCACACAGCTCTCCTTTGACATGTTTTTACTTTACAGTTGTGTTGCTCATCCTTGAACTGAGTAAGCCTCACATTTACTGGGTGGTTCCACTCACACAGCTCTCCTTTGACATGTTTTTACTTTACAGTTGTGTTGCTCATCCTTGAACTGAGTAAGCCTCACATTTACTGGGTGGTTCGGAGTGTCTGCAAGTGTCC
>JABUQX010117083.1:30000-40260 GCA_015478945.1 Trachelipus rathkii
TATATATATATATATATATATATATATAATATATATAATATATAGTTACTATATAATATATATAATATATATATATATATATATATAGTACTATACATATACATATATATATAGTATAGATATATATATATATATATATATATATATATATATATATATTATAGATATATATATATATAATAACTATATATATATTTATGTATTTATATTTATGTATTAGTATATCATATACTAACTATAGGGTGAGTGATATATATAATATTATTAGTATATATAGATATAGAAACAGGAATTTAGAGAATATATATGCTAGTGAGTATTAGAGTATATATATCCATATATATATATATTTATATATATATATATATATAGATATATATTTTATATAGAAGATATATACGCAATATACTAGAAGTTACAGACTAAATAGGAGGTCAAGTTTATACATGCTAGCACCAAGTAATAAGCTAAAAAATAAAAGAAGGGTATATGAATATATACCTTCGAATTTAGGAGCTCGAAAGTATAGAAACAAAAGTAACAAAAAATGAAATAAACTATTACAAGGTAAGCAGTAATCACAAATAATAAGTCATATGCCACAATAACTTTGTTGACAAGAGGCAAATGAAGGGTACAAGAGCCTACATAATAGATTGAATCATCAGGACCAACCAAATGGGAGAATTATGAGTATACAGGTACAAAATTGTTAAAGGGAATCTCGCTTGGAAGGCACACGGGAAAACTCAAAGTGCCACAAAACCAAACAAGAGATTTGTCACATAGTGGAAAAGTTGTCTTATGGTAGGATAAAACTGAAGCCAAAACACGGATAGAGATTAAGTAATAAAATATATAAATAGAAATAAATAATGATATATAGATAAAAATATATAGGTTATAGTAAGTGACATATATTAATATAGTATAATAAAATATATAGGAGAAAACTAATCGAGAAGATATATATAGAATAGAGAAAGTATAGATTAAAATATTACCAGTATTAAAAAAAGAGAGACAAGCGAGATGATACGGGATACGATAGTACTAGAATAATAGGGTATATATATAAGATGCCAGCACGATAGGAATAATGAACAATGGGAAAAGAAGTAAGCAATAGGGTAGAAAGTATAAAAGAGAGGGAGGTAATCATGGGAACTAAGCGAATCAAATTGACTAGAGATATGATATATCTATACAGGAACAACTAACTTATAGGAGAGTTATACGTAGTTTAATGTCATAAAATAATGAACAAAAGATGACATACATTATTATATTATATTGTCTATCAGAAGAGTATTATTAAACGGGCTTTTCAATACCACTTAAAGTCAGACATAACAAGTACATAACAATAAAAATATGAATTTCACCTAAGTGATAAGTGAGAATTGGAAGAGGGGGATCTACATGAAGAGAGATTAAGCGAAACAGAACGAAGTGTGAGAGAGAGAGGAAGAGAGAGATGTACATAAGTTAGTACTTTGAAGACGAGAGAGCCGAGAAATACATTTATAGTTCAAAATGTGGAGTGTCTTGAAAAAATGTAAAGACAGATATAGAGAACAGAAGGAAAATGAGAAAAAGTAATAATAACAACAATACGCAATCTGTCGATTTAAGTTAAAGAAAATAAATAAGATATTCATTATAAGAAGTTTAATACTACAGATTTATAAATAAATAAGTAGTAAGATAAGATTTACATATATGTAAGTTAAAGAAGACGGTGAATAATAAATGAGAAATAGTAAATAAATCGCGAAAATAATAATAAGAAGAAAAATGAAATACTAAGAATAATTAAGAATAGATAATATGAAAGGAGATAGGAATAATAATATGAGATAGAGTAAAGATAATGACATAGAGAAACTAAAAAACAAAGTAATATAATAAGATTAAGATAAAATATAGAATAGTATAGAAAGAAAATAGGAAAAATGAGAAATACAGGAGCTAATGAATAAGAAAAGAATATGGAGCAAATAAAAGGAACAGACAAATGAGAGAGGGAAATGGATGAGTCAATAACGTGAGTGAATAAAGAAATAATGACAACTACAAATAAGATAAGCGTGACCTAAGTGACATATGAGAGAGTAATAAATAAATAAGGTCAAGGGTACAATTTAAAAGTAAATAAAACTAATGGAAAGTAATGCAGGATAACATAAACGATAGATCCAAGGTAATTCATTAATAATGTAGCCTAGATGAGTAGCAAAAATATAAGACTACCTCAAATATTTATCGATAATATCAAGAGTAAGTAGGTTACGTAATTTTAAAATCATAGTAAGAAGAAGGAGATATGTATAATAAGCATTGTGATGATGAAACTACAAAATATGTATGTGATGATACTGACGAAATGACTCTAGATAATTTGTACGAAAAATACAGCTCATTTTAATATCAATGAAACCACCATATACCTTGGGGATAAAGTGCCTCTATTTGTTTCGTCTTCCAATCAATAGGATGGACTTGTATATGATTATTGCTGATGAGCATAGACCTGGACATATAAAAGGAGTATGATATTTATCCTCTAGAGAACTTAAACTATATACTCCACGTATTCGAGTATCCACTCAGAATAACATAATAAACAAGTAAATGACAACCTATGATTAGAGTAAATACTGTTGGTTTCTAAACCAACGTCACTTAGAGTATCGAATCAGTCACTAATGTCACCCATAAAAGGCAAACCATCATATACCAAAATATCTTTAGGAGCTATTAGTTTAGCCTGAGAATTTGTCTTTAAATTTTTGCTGAAAGTATTTTCGAAAGATAGAGTAATTAATAAATTCTGGGAACCATGTCTTCATGAAATAGGTCCTTCATGGAACCCAAGTAATTTTTTTTTAACGAAATTTTATCCCCTAGACTCCACCAAAACTAGAGTTTTAAATACGTTGATTTAACAAATATAGGCGAGATGAAGAAAAACATTAGTAGTCACCACTCCAGGATAAAACACCTATATAGGGCGCTACGATGCGTGATTCGACTTGGATATGGCATAGTTGACGTTACAAACGAGTAGGAGGTGTTTAGTTCCGAGGGATGTGCGAGAGCCTGAACGAAGCAGCAATGAATGAGTTACACCTGATAATATAGGGTAAGGTGGATTGTAAATAATGGGTAACTAATAGAGTTATTTAAAGAAGAGATTTAGTATCGATGTGTCGTGCCATTAGGAAAGATATTATGATGATAATAATTAGGTATGATTTTAATGGTCGAAGATATGCAGTTCAGAGTAAGATTGAAGGGACTGATTTGAAAAGAACTAGGTGAATCGATTATTATATAGGTTTATTAGAGTAAATTTGTGGATCTATACTATTTTACTTTGAAGCAACATAATGGAATTATAGAAATAGTAAGGAGAGGGAGAAGTGATGATAAAATGTATTAGGTTTTATTAGAAAATTTGTAAACAGGGTAGAAATAATAGAGATTAAGTAGTAAAGCTCATATATGGAGCAGTATGATTAGTCATATATGATGTTTTGTATATTGAGATAAACTCTGAAAATGAATAATCACTAAAAATATAATACATGAGGGACTTTAAACATAGTTGTGAAAGAATAAAATATAGAATCTATGGAAAGTGTGAATGGTTTAATAATAGATATTACCCAAGTGAGGCAGGATGTTTATGATGTCCTTAGCTATATTCTAATTATGAATAATTGTGGATGGGTATATTGTAAAGAATAACGGGTAGGGTGGCAAGGGAAATGGTTAGGTTAGAAATGTATGGAGAATGAAAATAAGATGGTGCGGAATGGTTCATTACTTAACCTATTTATTGCGGGTGATTTGGGGTTTTCTGTGTCGTTAAAGAGTTATCAGAGAGTGGATAGGAGGATTTAGGTAATATATAGGGATTATAAAGGAACGGCAGGTTTGAAGTAATACTCGATAAGTAAGATATGAGTATGGTATTTAGTAGCTAAGATAAGTTTGTGTTATTTAGTCGTTGCTATGATGGTAACAGCTATGAGAAAAAGTGTTTTGAGATTTAAATAATTAAGTGAATAAATGTTGGTATGAAAAGAAAAAAATGGAATGATGACATGTGATTTGTAGAAAGTTTGTGGAAAATGACGGAATGGAATCGGAACTGTGTGCTAAATGTAAATCATATGAGGACTGTAATTGGACTTAAGTCTAGATGCCTATTAATGTCTTAATTGAGAATGGTAAGTAATGATACCTGTTGTTAAGGACTAAACTAGTAGGTAGTGAGGGGTATGGTCTGAATAAGAGGGTAATTGTTCTAAAGTTACAATATTTTCAGATGGGAAATTCAGATAGGGTTTTAGGTGAGGATAAAATTTGCATAAAATTGAATGAATTGATTAGGAGTGATTTTTGGTACATTGGTAATAAATGCCGAGAATAAATTGAAATAATGGACCAGTAAATAAATAATCGTCTGAGCATAGGTGATCTTGTCAAGTTGATGAGGAATAAGGATGGAAGATAGTTTGGAATGATTAAAAACGACAATGTACATAGTGGTGAGTCGTGGAGGGCGATCACAGATCGGTTGAAGACCGAAGAAAAACAGTGGGATTTACTCAAGTAAAGGAATGAATTGGAGACGGAGAGAAAATTTGAGAGTTTGTCAGAGTAAAAGAACTGCTGGTAGATAGGAAGTGAAGTGGATTTAGTGAAGGATGTTCATGGAATGTAGCTCACTTGGGCCAAGGATGACCAAGTGAAACAATAAGATGACCCACATAGTTGAAGGGTCCGTTCGCACATAATACATAGGTGTCGTAGAAAGCTTTCTAGGGTGGATTTTCTGACTGACCGAGTTCTATAAAAAAATAGGATATATAAAAAAAGTTAATAACTAATGAGATTAAAGGTTTGGCTCTCTTGACATCTTTTAAATAATCTTTCTATACTTCATTGGTTTCCAGAATGTTACCGCACCATTACCCTTACCCCATGATCCATTGAGAGATGAGAAGAGATGGAGGGATATTAATAGGTGATAACTAAATCAGATAATATAAATTATATATTAAATAAATTAAGTATATTAATATATATAATAATTATATTATAAAATAGTATTATATATATATTATGATAAATAATATTTAAGTATATATCTATATATTACAAAGCCATAAGCTGATGCTGAAGCATCTCAAAATATATAGCCATAATATTATTTGACCGAATAATATAATAATATAATTAATTATAATAATAACTAATGAATAATAATAATACATAATATATAATTAAGTAATAATTAAACAGGAGAAGACAATATAATAGATAATAATAATAATAATAATAATAATAATAATAATAACTATTTAATGAATAATAATAATATAATAATATATAATAAAATAATAATAATAATATAATAATATAATAATAAGTAATAAGAATAATAATAATATGAATAATCATAAGTTAAAATAATAAACATTATAATTAATAATCCAATTAATAAATAATAATAATAATAATAATAATATAAACAGTTTTTGATTTTATTGCCAATGTTCTAATAGTTTTTTCTGTACATAGTTTAATTTTCTAAAATGTAATCTTTGAATAGAACCAACAAGAGAACAGGAATGATTGCGTTTGTAAACCTTCACAATAATTAACGCATTTCATTGGTTGAAGTCCAGAAACGTTAAAATTGCGGGAGGCGGTCTGTTTTACATCAAAACACGCAGACCAGACCATTAACAAAAATTTAATGTATTATCTGTTAGACTAAATATTCATTGATTTAATAATTATATGATTGATTAAGACTCATTCCGCTTCGACAAGCAATTTAGATCCTCTGAAAGATGTCTTCAAGTTAGAGACGAAACGCGTCGGGGGGAAATGTAAATAAATATATTCTTCTGTCTTCTTCAGGTTGTAAATTGTCTTTCAAAGAGTATTTTAAGGAAAGACCTTAAACTAATGTCACAGACAGATTCACACTGATGTATCCTTCTCCCCGATATAACCTCTCTGGGGCGCAAATAAAATTCAAAAAACTTTGATAAAATCAATCACTTCGATTTACTCAGGATTCTTCTAATATGTATTTATCTAAAGGATGAAAATTATGACTAAAAATTGATTATAGTAAGAAGCAATTCTAATAAGGATAAACTGGTAATAATTGTTAAACCTAAGAACGCCTAACTTATATCAAATAATGAAATGAAAATAGATTCTGGCACAACAGAGCCTGAAATACATGAAGTACTAGTGCGAGTTACTACCAAATGACTACTAAAAAAAGACAACTCAACAATCAAATATAATCAATATAAAAGTAACTATAATAATAATATTACATACCAACTACGATAATAATTAATAATAACCTGCTCCCAGATCATTGTCGAATTAATAAACAAAATTTTAATGAATCAAGTAAGATCAATAGCCACATTTGAACAATGATTACCATGATTATTAACCTGTACCTTGTACAGTTGTATAACAATTCAATTAGTATTGAATATACATGTACTACTGACTTGCAACTCGTACTAACATCTAGGGTAACTAGGAATATTATATTGAATTATTAAATAATGAACAAAAATGACTGGAAATACCCAAAAAATTAGAACATTATACATATATTAGTTACTAAATGATAGAATATGAAACAAGAATCTCTAGTTTGCGCACTAGCCAACTACAAATAATAAAAATATAGATTTGTTTAAACTAAACTTTACTCTCACAAAATAATGCTAACACAAATATAGATATAATTAAGATTAGAAATAATATATAATAAGGGATTTAAATAAGATAAACAATAAGAAATAAACACTAAATAGTATATGATTTTTACGAATAAAGAATTTATTTTATCAATATATCGTGATAATATAATTACAATGAATGAAATTTTAAATGAAATACGAGAACAAGGTAAAATGTACTGTAATTAATTACAATAAAACTAATTAAAGATATAATAATATAATATTTAAAATAATAATATAATTTATAAAATTATATAAATACATGATACTAATAATTATAATATATATATAGTTAGATAATAATATCTATGTAAATAATAAAATATTGTAAATAAAATATATGATAGTTTTCCGGCCTTCACCGATATTTTCGACGAGATTCATAAAGTAAGCGAACATAGGAAGTTTGAAAATGATCAGATTTACAAATAGTAGACTTTTGGAGCAAGAAATATAAGCATGTAGGAATACTCATAACTAAACGTATAAGAAACATAAACATACGAACTTTAATGCGACGTTTAGATCATTTTCGTTATCCGAAGGTTTTTATCAAAATATATAACGTAATAAAGTTGAATAAGGGATAGAATTAATAATGAATAATAGAGTAATGAACAAAATAGTGTCCAGTACTGAAGGTAGCGTAATTGATACCCTATCATTAATGGTAGTTAACTAATATAAAAGATATTAAATACCGAACCATAAACAAAATTTTGAGGAAAGACATTTGCTATAATTGGGTAATAACTTCAAATTACGTGTGCGGTGTTAGTATACTCATTATGTTCACTCTAATTGGTCTTGAGTAGAATAAATTAATACTCTTCGTTAAGAAGGCATAGATAAATGATTTGGTAGGCATACGGGTAGAGTACCATACAATATTTCACCCCACCATTAAAAATAATATTATAGCAATAACTATAAAAATAATCAGGAAAGTTTTACAGTAATCGAAATTTGACCCTATTAAAACATCACTAAACTTTAGCTCATTATTTTACTGCCTCTCATTAAATAATGTGTAGTTTTTCTCAGTGGAATTGTATTCTTCATATGTGTCATAATATATACTAAAAATTAATAATTTCTGTTTAATATTATTTTGTACAACCCCCGGAATTATTTTCAGAATTACAGTTTTTCAACATGGGGATATTATGCATAATAGCGTGTAGATAGTGTCTATTTACTCACACCAAGAGACCCAATAAAAGAGTGTAAAACGATTGATTCTTCTTGATGTTTAGCGCCTTCTGTCGGATCCAGGGTCTCACAATACCCTACGTTGGGGTTTTTGTGTTGAAAAAGTGTGGTGTTATATTAAAATGTGATAAATAGCTGATCGATGACTCAAAAAGTAGACGAGAAAAGCAAATATTTGATTCCGAGTGACATTGATTAATAGTCAAAATGGCGTAGAAGATGCATAGAATCCAATAATACGAAATAATGAAAAATGCCAGAGAGTGAAGAAAGTGCCCAATAACATTAAGGGAGATAAGGTAATCAAGTGAAACAAATGGCATAACAGAAAAGATCGGGAATGAAATTGTATTATAAATAGTGAGTAGCATTATGATAAGATATAATATATACCAAATAGTATTAGACTGCATATACAAGTAGTAGAAAAAACACATGAAGCAGAATCAAGGCTAAGAGTAATAGTAGTATACCAAGAAGCCTCATCAATAATACTGAAAAATTGTAATGAAGATATATAGTTGAATGTGTCGGTAATAATAATCAATATTAACATGTGAAATAGGATAAATAACGATAATAAGATATAAAATAAAAAATAAGAACTCCCACTCAACAATTCTAAAATTCCGCCAAAAAAAGATAATATACAGAGCTTGGCTTAGACGACACAGGCTGTATGGGACAACGCTAGAGCACAAAAAACCTCTAACAAACGCAATAAAAAATCTCTAAATGCCAAATCAATAATGTAGAAGTAATTCAAGAGAACCTACTCTATGAGTACTCCCTTATCACACTAACACTTTTAGTGACCTCCACCAGTCAGTTCGAGTTACGTATCACATAAAAAACATTATTCCCAGTGGTCAGCAACAGTTGATAACACGCGAATAACTAGTTACCCACATAAATACTTATTTTGGAACTAAAAAAAACACTGATAAAAACTTGTAAACGTAGTAATAGTTACAATGAAAAAACCATCGAGCAAACCAAAACGCCTTCAGAGAAGCAAAAAAAGCTAACAGTATTCTATTATTGGGTACAACAAACGGCAAACCCCCAATTGAAAATTCCCACACTTCACAGGATTTGTATGTCACCCATATATAATAGTGGCGCTATCACAGGGGAATATGAGAAATAGTAATGGGCTAGCGAGAAAGGAAAGCAGCATTGTACAACAATCGATCTGCCCTTCAGAGTATTATCCGATTCAGAATATCAGATAACCGAATCACAACAAAGTGATTTGCTGCAAAAATTATCAATACATGATATCCTTTTAAATGAAAATATGACAGACAACATCTACAATTGGTTAGAAGTAAAGAATTATCAATGGAGATGGAAAAGACAATTCTAATATTATTATCATCACGAGCAGCTGGCCCTGCAAATTACCACAAAAGAGCAAGAGACTTCATATTAAGCTCATGCCTACCAGATACTTCAGAGTGGCGAATGACCAAATATCTATACTCGAACCAAGTAGCAAATTGTAATTCTGGCTTGTAGTTTGTTTTTGTGACCATAGCTGAGAGCAATACTCATAAAGATAAATATTGAAAATGCGTCCGACAAAATAATATAAAGCTTACCTATTATGTTTGAGAGAACCTTCTTATCTTACTCTTTCGCGGTACATTTCTATATGGTTTGGGCATGATTGACGGAGTTGATTGTTTCACCAAGGACAGAAGAAACCAAGATAACTGTCACTTTATACTTAAAAAGGGCTACACATTATCACCATGACACAAATGTGCAACATATTCTTGGACAAGAATAGTAGTCCGTTCCCTCAAGTCAGCAACTCCGGCGAACATTACCATCTAATTCCGATCCAACTAAGATATCGTCACCGTATGAACATTCAAACTGAAAGCGGTCCCAGAGCACCCGACCCATATTTGGTTCCTGAGAATATAGGTCAACCGCACGAAAGAACGCTAACTCACAGATACAAACCAAAGAAAAAGAAACTGCGTAGAGAGTTTGAATATCTAGACCATAGTGCAGTCGTGGAGCAACACGCTACATTGAGCGAACAATAAACGTGACTTAGACTTATATTATAAGAGGTTAATATAAACCACATATAATCAATTTTCATTTCTTAATATAATGATCGCGTCAGTATCTCTTTTGAAGCCAGTTAAATGTGGAAAGGAGCCCACACATTAACGTTAGTGTGAAGCCAAACGACAACCACTACAATGCAAGTTGCAAAACACCGGGATTACCC
>JABUQX010117084.1:0-15870 GCA_015478945.1 Trachelipus rathkii
ACAGTGGCAAGGCAAGGCAGCATTCACACACACATTACATGTTAAATCGCCTCATTGCTGTGATCTGCCACACACTTTTCATATTATTTGTAATATTATTACAGTGCATATTGTTATCCGTTGTTCCCGAGTGAAAATATTGCTCTGAATACTATCAACAATATTCCTAGTATTATTCATCCTATCTCTATAATAAGGTGGTACCTATCAAACAACCTATAGCAGTGTCCAATATTAGAGACAGCAATACCCTGTTCTATAGGTTACTACTTTACGTTGCAGAGTTTCCGTAGCCAACTCGTCACATCTATGGAACATAAACACCAATATTCACATCATACCCCTTGCACCTTTCTAACTCATTTACCTACTAAATGAAGAACTTTACAGGTAACTTTATTTAAGACAAAACGCTTGTAATGGTACAAAGATAATATCCTCCAAATTTGTCCCCCTATTTCGTAAACACCCTATATATATATATATATATATATATATATATATATATATATATATATATATATATATATATATATATATATATATATATAGTTATTATATATATATATATATATTTTTATATATGTTATATATATATATATATTATTTATATATTTATAAATATTTATATGTCAAATAAAAGTTATCTTATTTTTATGATGAAAATATATTTATATGATTTATCATGAACTATATATATATATATATATATATATATATATATATACATATTCTTAAACACATATATTATATATATATATATTACATATATATATATATATATATTATTATTATTATTATTATTATTATTATTATTATTATTATTATTATTATTATTATTATTATTATTATTATTATTATTATATTATTATTCACATCACTTATAATTAATATTCTTACAAATATATATATATATATATATTAAGATAGTTATATGTTATATATATATATATATATATATATATATATATATTTTTATATATTTATTTATTATTATATATATATATTATATGGTATATATATATATATATATATATATATATATATATATATATTATATATATATTTATATATATATATATATATATATACATAGATATATATATATATATATATATATATATATATATATATATATATATATATATATATATATATATATATATATATATATATATTATATATATACATATATATATATATATATATAAACCGTCTGCGTGTGTGTCTGTAGGTGTTTGCGTGTGTGCGTGCGTGCGTGTGTGTATAATAAATTAATCATAGTTTGTTAAATATTTTTTTATCTTGTGAAACATCTGAAACATCGAAACAAAAAAAAGATTCTTCTACCCATGCAAATTATAATATGCAAACTATAGATCAAATTGCGTGGTTTTATTAATATTCTTATAAGTATTCATTGCCTGGTTGATTTAGTACAATTACTAAAAACTTATTAATTATTATATAAGAATGAAAATCATCCGGAGTAATAATAGTTTGAAGGTTTTAGAAAAATTATGAAAGAGACTGGAATTAAACTTTCTATATATTTATGTTGTACAATTTAGTAGTGTTGCTTGAAAGTGAATCAAACTTGCGTAGCGAGGGTTTAAGTTTCGATCCTTAAAGTAAAACTCTTCAGATAAATTCCTTTCCTCGATAAAGGAAAAAAATACCTTTAGGAGTAAAGTTTAAAATAAAAATATGGAATCGAATAAAATTACCGATAAAAATAAAATATAAATTTATACTTTCAAATATAAGGATAAAAATGGTCAGTTTTTTAAAACTAATTTTTAAAATTTTAAATTGTTTCCAAAAATGCTTCTCCTCAAATTTTTTTTAAAGAAAGTATTTTTCCTTTTTATTGCCCCTTGGCAAGAAGAAAAATATTCAATTTATAAATTTCAAATTAAGGAAATGGTTTTGGGGATTCTTATTTGTTCAAAATATCTGAGCAAACAATAAAAAAAATCATTTTGCAAAGCTGGAATGTAAATTTGTGTCTTCATGGGTATAAATATATACATATGCAAACGTGTGGTTATGAGATGCATATACGTTTGTATTTGTATATATATATATATATATATATATATATATATATATATATATATATATATATATATATATATATATATATATATTATATATATATATATATAATATATATATATATATATATATATATATATATATATATATATATATATATATATATATATATATATATATATATATATATATTAATACAAATACTCCTACGCGACAGCAGTGAGGAAGAATAAGCTCCATGTAAATATGTTAAAAAGATTTTATATATATATATATATATATATATTTATAAAAATGTGTGTATATGAAATATATATATTTTTATATATATATATATATATATATATATATATATATATATATATATATATATATATATATATATATATAACCTTTATTAAACTAGGGAGCAATAAAATTTTTTATTTTTGTAAAGTTGGTAAATACTAAGAAATACATTTTATGATCCAAGGGAAAAATCAGAAATAAGAGATTTTATTTATTTTAAATTAAATTTGTGAAGTTTCATAAAGTCGATTTTGTGTACTTTTTATTATGTCTTAAATGAGATTTTTTTTTCATTTTCAAAATTATTTTATCTTGTAGTTAAATTATTTTTTCATTAGATATTTATTGAGTTAAATAAAAACTAAAACAATACCATAGACTAAATGCACGGCAGGCTGGCGTGTATGCATGGCAGACCGCTCGCTGAAGCTCTCTCCAAATGCGCGCGAGCGGTGCCGTGTAACAACTTACTCGCGCTGTGCGCGAGTACTTTAAGTTGTATATGTATATAATGTAAATATAACTATAGACATTACCGTGCTGTAGATTAAACTTTATTACATATCTTTTTATTTAATGGGAAAATTGAGAAAATTCGTAAAAAAATCAAAAAATCCCTGAGATGAAATAATTTCTTTTTCAATAACAACCAAATCAATCATACTTTCATTATCCCTGGTTTACTGAAGGAATACATATCTATATATTTTTTATATATATATATTATATATATATATATATATATATATATATATATATATATATATATATATATATATATATATATATATATATATATATATATTCTACGCGGCAATCTGATGAAGAATAAGTCCCACGAGGAATGTGAGATTTTAAATTGAAACGAAATAATTTTTCCAGAATATTTATTCATTCTTCGTGCATTTGTAATAAGGAAGATATTAACACACGTACACATATGAAATAGTTATAATACACACATTCATATAATCATGTATAAATATACGTACGTTACGTATATGTACATATAAACATGTACATATAAGTAGCATACACATCAGACATGTTTAAGTGGCAGAATTCTTAAAAAAATATATATTTTCTGACTTTTCTGCAAAGGTCATCTGTTCATTATTAATCAAATCTTTTTTATTTTCAGTAAAAGCCTGAAACATTTTTTCCTTCATGTTTATGATGATACAAAGTTTATATTTTTAAGAGAGTTCTTATAAATATTTTACGAAAGAAAATATAATAAACATAATATATGGATAAAGTTTTCATTACGTAATTGTGTTACAAAAAAGGGAAAAAAAATCAATGTCAAAAAGACATAACTCATAAGAAAAGTTGATTCACCCTTTTATTTAATTAATATAATTTTATATAAAAAAAATTGACATTTTTTTTCATTTACTCTTTTCGTTTTAGTAGTGACTTTGGTGTATGAAAATCATCTGGACTTTCCAAAATGGCAAAAGAATGATTTTTTAGGAAAACCTTTTATATATATAAACTTAAATGGAAGTTAAAATAAAATTAAAATTAAAACAAAACAAAACAAAAAACACTTAAAAGTTTTGTTGCTCCTTAATTTTAAAATCAAATTCAATTTTTTTTGGCAATTTCTGAAATTCGAGCAAATATGGGTGGAATTTCATGCAAAAAAGTTGCTAATGTACGACAATCCTTACTCGTTGTTCTTTTTTAGTTTTATTTATTGCAGTGATTAGTTAATTTTTTAGACTAAGAAGGTAAGGTATTATTGCAGTGCGCCTTTGGCGTAAGTACTAAATTTTTCTCTGTGTGCCTCTGTGTGTGTGTGTGTGTGTGTGTGTGTGTGTGTGTGTGTGTGTGTGTGTGTGTGTGTGTGTGTGTGTGTGTGTGTGTGTGTGTGTGTGTGTGTGTGTGTGTGTGTGTGTGTGCGCGCGCGCGCGTGAGGGCGCGCTGGGGGTTCATTTTTCTTTTATCTGAAAATTTCAGTAAGTGTGTTACGAGTTTTATTGTCTAACCAAATTTCTGGGATTTGGGGGTATTGTTGGCAATAAAAGCTGGGTTATGTCTTCTGATCTTTATTTTTATTATAGTATGAAATAAATAGCTTATAATAAGCATAAAAAAGGAACATGAATTTGTAGAGTATCAAAAATAATTTCAGTAAACTGAATATAATCCTAATATTTAGAATGATATTAAAAATATTCAATAATAGAATACTCAGGCTGGTAAATCTAAATTAATTGTTAATGGTTTATCAACAAACGCAGCAACTGTAGGAATATTTCTTGATTTCTTAAAACTGTACAAAATTTTAACTAATATATATATATATATATATATATATATATATATATATATATATATATATATATAAATATATATATAACTCTTCATATATATCTTTAACAACCAACATATATATATATATTCTCGTTAGACAACAACAACAACAACAACAACATATATATATATATATATATATATATATATATATATATATATATTATATATATATATATATATTATGTTGAAAGATAGCATCAAATGAAAAAGTAAAGAATTAACTGCCTTCTCTGGGATTGAAAGCATGTTGCGCGTGAGGACGATATGCCCGGTGCTATACCTGAGTATCCTCCAAGCAAAAATTGGATTCAAGAACAGTTATAAAGAATCGAGTTCCCGTCAAGGCGAATCACAGGTGTCCAGCAACTGTCCTATTCTCGTTACTTTTATTTTTAGATGATAAAGTATTGCATAATAATCGCAATTAGATAAGATGTTAAAGAAAGAACATAATAATGAGAAGGTAAAGAATTAACTGCTTCTCGGGTTGAACCACGATGTTGCGCAGTGAGGACTATGACGGTGCTATAAACACTGAGCTAATCCTTCCAAAGCCAAAAACTTGGGATTCAAGAAAAAGTTAATAAAGCAACGAGTTCCGCAAGGGAATCACCAGGTGTCAAAGCATGTCCTATCTCTGTTTCTTTATTTTTTAGATGTTATATTGATATATTGCAATTAGATAAGATGTTAAGAAAGAAATATAAGTTACGAAGAAGATAAAGAAATTACTGCTTCTCTGGGATTGAAACACCGCATGTTGCGACGTGAGGACAATTGCCGGTGCTATTACAACTGAGCTATCCTCCAAACCAAAAATGGATTCAAGAACAGTTATAAAGAACGAGTTCCCGTCAAGGCGACATGCACCAGGTGTCCAGCCTGTCTATTCTCGTTCCTTATATTTTTAGATGTTAAATATTGGAATACTAATCGCAATTAGATAAGATCGTTTAAAGAAAGAACATATAATGAGAAGGTAAAGAGTTAACTGACTTTCTGGGATTGAACAACGCATGTTTGGCGTGAGGAAAATTGCCCGGTGGCTATACACTGACTATCTCAAGCCAAAAACTTGATTCAAGAACAGTTATATAACCACCGAGTTCCCGTCAAGGCGATATCACCAGGTGCCAGCCTGTCCTATCTCGTTCTTTATATTTTTAGATGTTAAATATTGGCATAATAATCGCAATTGATAAGATGTTAAAGAAGAAATATAATGAAGGTAAAGAATTAACTGCTTCTCTGGGATTGAACACCAGCATGTTTGCGCGTGAGACATATGCCGGTGCTATAAATGAGCTATCTCCAAGGCCAAAACTTGGATTCAAGAACAGTTATAAAGCAACCGAGTTCCGTCAAGGCGACATCACCAGGGTGTCCAGCCTGTCCTTTCTCTCGTTCTTTATATTTTTATGATGTTGAATATTTGCATCAATTAATGCATTAGACTAAAGATGTTAAAGAAATTATATGTTAAAGGAAATTATACTGTTCTTTTTTACTCTTATCAATTGCGATTATTATGCAATATCTAACATATATAATATAATAATATAGTATATATATATTATACATATATATATATATATATATATATATATATTATAATAATATATATATATAATAAATATTAATATATAATATATATTAATTTATTATATATATTTTACTGGGGTGAAACAGGATTAACTCGATGATATCTCGAGAAACTAAGATAGGTACAGAGAAAAAAATGATAAGCAATATGGAACAGCGTATGAAATTTTATGGAGAATGAAAGAATTTTTTTTTTTTTTTTATATCTCAATAACTAACGATAGGTACAAGAAAACTAATAACATATTTCGAATCAGCGTATGAAATATGTATGAAAAAGAATTTTTTTTTTTAACTAAAAGATAACCCAAGGGTAAATCACAAAGATGCAAAAGTCGGGGTTCTCGCCCTGGGGGACGACGGGGTACGGACTATTTCCCCCATCCGGGGAGGGTTTCCGGCACCCCGTCTTTGGGTAATTTGGGTGTAGGCGGGGGTTTCCTCGCCCTCCCTACGGGGTAGGAAACGTCCCTCCTGTCCACGTCTGCTCGAGCCCCTAAAAAAATTTTATAACGCTGATTCCATAAATATGTTATAGTTTTTCTTCTGCTTCGTAGTTTTCGGAGATATAAAAAAAAAAAGTAAAATTTTTTTTTCATTTTCCATACAAATTTTAATACGCTGATTCCATATAGTATCAGTTTTTCTTGTTACTATATCTTAGTTTTCCGAGATATGCAATGCGGGTAAGCTTTTAGTTTAGCCTATATATATATATACTTATAGATATATATAAGTATATATACTATATATATATATATATATATATATATAGTATATATTATTATATATTATATATTATATATATATTATATATAACTTAATATATAATAATTATATATATAGGTCTATTCCCTTTTCTAATTTTCAAAAAAAAATGCTTTGGAAATTTAATACCGATTATTAATTTTAGAGGGATATACATTTGTATTCCTTCTATAGGACTTATTTTATAAATTTATAAAAAGACTTCTTTTTCGCATTTTTTTAAACTTCACATCGAGAATAAAAATATATACGGTTTATAAACTTATTAATAATTTATTGACTGTTGATTAGTTAAGGCTAGTGTTTAGCCTAGATAACGTGGGTGTTAATCCAGTAGATGAGCCTGACGATATTTTTTAAAATAACAGGAAACGAATATGTTTTATTAGATTTCTCAAGAATGCAATAATAATAAACAGGAGAGTTTATAAGATATGTCAAATATAATTGTTGCGTAAAAAATAATAACAAATACTATTTTAGAAGCAATAAGTGCAAAAAATCTCAGATACCCTTCTTTCGGCAATGACGACATTTGGGTGAAAACAAAAAAAAAAAAAAATTATTGTTATAATTATAGTAATATGGTAGAAAGCCTATTTAGAGAATTTTTTATACGTTTACTCGTTTAAAATAAATAGACTTTTAGTAAATTTTGATTTGTTTTTTTTTTAACTACGAATACCACAAGGGTATACCGCACCGATGCAGGAGTCGGGGTCTCTCGGCCTTCCGGGGACTACGGGGGGTAGGACTAATTTCCCCCTCCGGGGAGGGTTCCGGGACCCGCTCTTTGGTATTTGGGGTGCGGGGGTTCCTCGCTTACACTAGGGGTAGTGGAAAACGTTAATTATATATGTAATTAACTATTTATAATACAATTTACAAATAATATATATATATATTAATAATATATATATATATATATATATATAAATATATATAACTATAATATATATATAGCTATATATATATATATATATATATATAATATAATATTATATAATATAGCTATTCCGCCAGTTCTTTCTCCATCATTATAACTTCGTTTTTTTCTATGCTACTAATATTTATAACATTTCCTCGAAATGCAAGCCGTTTAACAGACCAACTTTTATTCCATTTACCTGTAATTTAAAAGTAAATTTTTCGGCATATAATATATATATATATATACTATATATATATAACTTTTATATATATATTATATTATATATTATATTATATAGTATATATATATAGTTAATAATATAATATAGTATATATATAATTTATTATATATTTTTTTTTTTTTTTTTTTTATTTTTGACAGTTTTCTCGGTTTAAAATTTTACCAGAGAAAAATTTTTCTTTTTGCTTCATAGTAGTTTTTAATATATATATATATATATAATATATATATATGTACAAATAAACATTATTGTCATAGTCGAAATAATTATAATATTAATATATATATATATATATATTATATATATATAGAGTATACATATATAATATAATATATGACGTGAAAAAAGCAAATAATACTTTAATTTTTTTCCTTTAAATAATGGTATAAATCCAAAACTAACGGATATTTATTTAATTACTCTTTTTAGATTTCCTTCAAAATTTTCTCTGGAGTAAGATCAAAGGGGAAAGTAGCATATATATATATATATAGATATATATATATATATATATGTATATATAATATATATATTAATAATATAATATCTATATAATATATATATATATATATATATATATATATATAATAATATATATATAATATATATATATATATATATATATTATATATATATTATATCATATATATATATATTGAGAATAAAAAGCAGCACGAAGGCTCAGAAGCAATTAATGGAAAAATTTAATGACAAATACCACGTTTCGGAAAGCAATCAGTTCCGATCATAGGCTACAATGATGAATTATGAAATAGAAACACAAAAAATATAAAATAAAACTAAAAATTCTAACTATAGTTTGATGCGTCTTCATTTAATTATTCATTCATTAATTTATAATGAATGTTAAAGACCAATTGAAACCAAATGAATATGTTTAATTTCTTATACTTCAATTTTCATTTTTATTTTTATGTTTTTTGTTGTTTCTTATTTATAATTATCATTTGGAGCCTGATTGATGGAATGATGTATTCCGAAGACGTATGTAATTTTTGTAATTTTAAAAGTTTTTTTATGCGCTGTCTGGACTGTGCTGCTATTTTATTCTAGATTTCAAAGGATGAATAAGTAATCATTTAACTATATAAATATATTTAAATATTATATTTATATATATATATATATATATAGGTAACTTGCTTCATACTATTTCTTACATCAAATATCATAAAATATGCAGGCAAATAGGCATAATATATATGTAATATATATAATATATATCATATATATAATCTATATATATATATATATGGGCATCGCCAGCTTCCAAGCTAGGGTCGGCCCATTAAATAGCGAAAATAATATATATATTATAGTATAATATACTATAAGATATATATATATTATATATATAATATAATATATATATATAATATATATATATAATATTAATTATATATATATATAATAACTAATTATATCAGGGTTGGGTCTCAAGTACAAGTGTTGTTTGTACTTGTATTCAGTACATTTTTGGAGATACTTGTATTGTACTTGTACTTGCAGTTCTAAAAACCAGTGTCTTGTAATTGTACTTGTACTTGAGCCTTTGTACTTGTATTTGTGCTTGGTACTTGCAAGTACTTTTGCCATTTTTAAACATTTCAATTTTTTTCTTTTATCATTTTCCTTTTAATATTAAAATAAATTAGAGCAAAAAAATGACTTGGGGAAATAATTTTCATTTATGAAGTGTAAAGTAGTGCTATAAGTATTATATTAGATATAGGTAATTATATATAATAGTAATATATTAATATTATATAGTATATAATATACTAATATTATATATATATATATATATATATAATATTATATATATATTATAGTATTTTTTTTTTTTATATTATATGTATATATTATATATTATATATAGTATTATATAATATATATATATATATTATAATATATAATATATTATAACGTATATATATATATAGTATATATATATATATAATATATTATATATATATATTAATATATTATGATATATATAATATATTATATAAATGATAATATATAAATATAATTAAATATTATATAATATTATATAGTATATATATTTATGTTATATATATATAATATATATTGTAATAATAATATATATTATATATATATATATATACATATATTAATATATATTATAATTTTATATATATAGTATATTATATAGTATTATATATATATTATAGTTATAATATATATAATTATATATAATATAATTATATATATCATCATCAATCCTCCATGGGTTCATCTTCCTTTTTTATTCCCAAGACTGGGGGTAAAGGTGCGTAACATGTACAGAAACAAAAAAAGTAGTAGAAGAATAGAAAGTCGAAAGAAAGCACAGCTTACCTCCTTTTATAAACCTATTAGTGGGAAATCCGCACAGAAAATCCCCCTAGGTTCACGGGACGCGACGGACCCTCACTATATGCATCTCGTCCATGTGGGGTTCATCCTTGGCCCAGGTGGCCCACAACCACAAAACCCTGGCATTTACTCCTATTATGCACTTTTTCCTCGCCGCTGCAAACTCACATTTCCTACTCCAGAATATCTTTTGATGATCAATCATTTTTCTTACGGTCTCCAGCCATCGATTCCCCACAAACTAACTATACATCCCTTAACCACCGACTATCATCCATTCTTTCAATATGACCAACCATCTCAAAACACTTTCATTTATTCTCTCATTTATCTTCTTTCATACCATACAACTCTGTAATTACGTTCATTCGCTCATTTTATAATTTCTTATCACACTAATACGACCCCTAAGTTGTGCCATACTGAACACATTGTACTTTAATTCTATACCTCTTATTTACGCACGAATAAACTAATAACATTAACAAAGGTCCAAACTTACCATCACACAAGACACTAACGCACTCAGAACTTAGTCTTTTAAATCCAACCAAGAATTTGTTAATTTGCACCAGCTCCTTCTGCAATTCAACTTACCTAACTACACTCGGCATCATCGTTCCCTCCTCATCATCCATCATATATACTAAATATTTAAATCAGTACATTGTTCAAGCTACTCACCAATCTTCGCATAATTCACAACGAGGATTGTTTTCTGTCTCCCTCCTGAACTATTACCTACACTTTAGTCCTTTCAAACCTCCTTTTAACACACCTCCAAATTTCTAACCCAATCCTCTCAGAACTATCTTCAGATTCACTACAAAACATTAATAGGCCTATATATATATATATATATATATATGATTACATATAATATATAATATATATTATATATTTATATTATATATATATATAATATCAATATATATATATTATATATATATATATATTAATATATATAGTAATATATAGGGAGATGGTGAATTCATTGGATTTGGAAGGTTGTTAAAAAACGTTTTATGAAGGGATAATTTCCGATTGAATTAGGAAATGAACTAATTATTAGCGTTCTTGGCAGCGTAAACCGAAAATGTAAGTGTAATACATTATGGTAATTAGTTTATTAGGAGTGGTTGTTAGGGAAGCTTATGTTGAGTAATTTTGGTCGAAAGAGTGGCGAATGATGAAGAACTAATTTGGGAGATAAGCGTGGGTTTTAGTAAGTGTAGAAGATGTGTGAGATCAATCATTACATATGAAACAAATGATTGGGAATAATGAGGGAGGATAAGAATTAAATTTGTATTTTAGGATTTATGGATTTTGCAACAGGGCGTATGATAGGATTTAATAGGGAATCTATGGCAGGTTTTAGTGATAATGGTGTTGGTGTAAGCTTCTGAATAGAATACAAAAGTATGTATGAGACGATGTGGAAGCGGTTGTGTAAGATAATAGAGTCGAAGTGATTATTTTCAATATTAATAGTTCGGAGTGAGGCAAGGGATGTGGTATAGTCTCCTTGTTATTCAATTTGGGAATGATGGATGAGGTTATGAAAAGAATTAGAGGTAGGGGGTGACAAGGGATAGAGTAGAATGATGGAGAATTTTTGGAATGGAGTCTGTATATAATTTATGAGGATGATTTGGTTTGTGTGGCGAATCTGAGAGAGGTTTGAGAGTAACTAGTAGAAGAGATTTGGGTAGGGTGTTGTAAAGATTAAGGGTTTCTGAAAGTAAACTTGATAGAGAGTAAGGTTATGATTGTGAGTGAGGATAGACCTCAGTGTGAAGTTATGTAGGATGGTGAAGCAGCTGGAAAAAGTGTCTGAATTTAAATATTTAGGTATATGTTGAATGAAAGGGAAGCGGATGATGCAGAGTGTAGTAGGGAGAATTGTAGATGGAACTAAGGGGATGGGTCATTTAATGTCGGGGATGTAAAAGGACTAAGTGTTGAGTGGCCTAGGGTCTTACTGACGGTATGTTGTTACCCGTGTTAATGTATACTAGATCTATAATGGTCTGGAATAAAAGGTATAGATCTAAATTACAAAATGTGTTCAGATGGACGATCTTAGTGGCGTGTTTAGGGTGAAGAGAATGATTAAAATGAGGAATGAAGTACTAGAGAGTTGTTTGGTGTGGAGATTTGGGTAAATGAGAGAAAGCTAATGAAGGAACGTGAGATGGTTGGTCATGTGGAAAGATGATGATAGTCGGTTGGTTAAACGGATGTACAGTGGTAAGTGTGTTGGGAATCGACGCGGATGGGAGACAGAAGAAAAAGTGGAATGAGTCAGAAAAGGCATGCCGGAGGAGAGAAATGTGAAGTTTGGCAGAGGCGAGAGAAAGGTGCATAACAGGTGAATGGTGGTTTTTGTGAGGAGGTATGGTTTGTAGCCACTGGGCAAGGATGAACCCCACATTGACGAAAGGTCATAGTTGAGGGTCACATCGCGGTCAGTGAAGCTCTATTGTGGGTTTTTTTGACTGCGAGAGTTTAACTAATTGGTATAAAGGGGGCGGTAAGGCTGGGCTTTCTTGTTCACTTGCTTAATATTCTTCTACTATTTTTTATGTTTCCGGTATATGTTAACGCACCTTGCCTCCAGTATTGGGGAGATAAGATGGGTGGACGATAGACGAAGATAATGATGATTTGACTATATAAATATATATAGTGTATATATATTGTATATATATATATATAGTATATATAATATATATTATATATACTTATTATATATAATATATATATATATTATTAGTAATATATACTATAGCTATATATGTAGAGCATGGTAATTATATATAATATATTATATTATATATATATATATAATATACTAATATATATATATTAATATCAATTTTCGGCTACTATTCTTTAGGGAAACGTAATTTTTAATAATGAAACCAACAATAAAACAATCCTGAGCCCTCACCACAACGTTTGGTGATCAAAACTGTCTCAGTCCTCAGGAAATAGACACTAGACCAAATAATAATAAGCAATATTGTTATTGATATTTTTATATTTGTATGTTTTTCCTGAGGATTGATGACAGTTTTGAGTCATCGAAACGTTGATTAAAGTTCTTGATGATGTTCAGATTGTAATATTTTGAATCCAAAATAATATATAATATTTATATATATTATATGTATAATATAATATATAATATATATAATATATAATATATAATAAATTATTTTATATTTATAATATATTCTGCTGATTAACAAGGTTTTTCATAAGTACTTGTATGTACTTGTAATGTGATAACGCATGGTACTTTTGTATTGTATTGGAATCAAATTCTAGAGTACTTTGTTACTTGTACTTGTATTTGAACAATTCTAGAGTACTTGTACTTGTACTTGTACTTGAAAAATGTACTTGAACCCAACCTGATTACTATATATATAATATATATTAATATATAATTATATATATTATTAATTATTAATATATATATAATATATAATTATATATATAAATATTATATAAAATTTAACTTGAGGGCTGCGATGACCAAGTTAAAGAAAGAATCAAGGACAAACTATATATATATAATACATATATATAATATATATATATAAATATATATATATAATTATTAATATAACTCTAGAATAAAAAAATAATAATCAATATATATATATATATTAATTATATATATATAAGTATGGGTACGCTTGTATGTTTAGTGTGCTTTTTGTTGAAGCAACCACTTATAGATAATAATTTAAAGATCCTATTTTTGAATGAGAGTATTTATTCACATAAGTAGAGATATTCATGAAAGTAAAGAAGTACAAGTCATTCTGTTGAGATACTCTCTCTTCGTACGCGAATTAGTAGTCACGGACTTTTCCAGCGCGTTTCTCACCCTTCTGACTCTTCGTTTTAGCGAAATTTGTGATCGAAATTCGGAGTCTCAGCTTACTTGAATTTTAACTCTGTCTTAGGGAAAGCTGCGCGTTTTTAGAGTTTGAGAGGAGTTCTGGAGAGAAGTATTTTGAGTGAGATTTATTTCTTCTGATTCTTTATTGTTAATTTAATCTGACTGAGAGTTCTCAAAGGAGTGGTTTTATGTATTATTTTAATTTTCGACTTATGGCTAAAATTGTGCTAGCCAAATATTAGATAGTAGAACATAATTAATTTTTTACAAAGTTAAATGGAGGGCTACAACTTCCCACGCTAAGCACGGAGTGAGAAAGTATTTATAAATAATTAAACAAGATATAAAAATTACCTTCATTTCAAAGTGTAATAACATATTTGTGGGTCCATACTATGTACATCATTATATATTCCAATGAGGTATAAAATAATAATAAAATACATAAAGTTAAAGTACTTCAAATGCAAGCATAAATTATTATTAGTCGAAGACATAAGTATGACATACAACATTTGAAGAGCAAATAGTATACATGAAATGTGTAAGAATATTCAAATACGAGCATAACTGGTTACATCCGAAGATCTTAAATATATAAATATTTGAATACTATTCCTACAATAATGTTTATATTACAAAAAATAAAGGTGCATTTAACCTAAGCATATTTTGTATATACCCTTTTCATCCAACAAATATACTAAACATTTAAATGGGATAAATATAAAAATGTTTATACATAATATTGATATAAAAATTGATTATTCACGAGTTAAATAGGCCACATCGATCGAACTGTTGAAATTCAAGGGGGTTCCAGTATAAAGATTGAATGTATTCATCCGATTTGATCAATTGCGACGTAATAGTTTTCAAAGTTGTAGTTCGAGAGAAACATTGCTTGACTTATGTAGAGACGAAGTTGCTTGAAATTTAGGTTCTTTATTTGAAAATTTCTCTCATACTAAAGGGAGCGGTCAAGAAACATTTTAGATTCGAAAAGGAATCGGGGTTCGCTAGTGGATCCAAAAATGTGATTCTGCCCATAATCCAAACTTAAAGATGATGAAGAATATCATAACGGGCAACAGAAGTTTGCTATGCTGAGATGAATTGCGAACTGTGATACGTTTGTGATACAATGAGACCATAAATCCAAAATAATTAAAATGAAAATTTAAAGTTAGCGTATTGATAAGTGTATTAAGGTTTGCTTGGTTCATTCTCCTCAGTAAGTGTAATTCTGAATTAGAAGAATTTTAATATATAGTAATATTTATTTGTTTTTATGTCTATGTCTTGTACTCTTGTAATAATAATCCGTTCTTCATCCCT
>JABUQX010117085.1:0-7500 GCA_015478945.1 Trachelipus rathkii
CGTAATGTTCTTCTCTAACTTTTCTACGCACACCTCCAGTATCGACAAGTGTTTCATCTATTTTTCCATCGAAACCAATGCAGACCATACCTCTGTGTTGCAGCAAATGCTCCTCTGACTGTTTGTCTCTTCAGTATTTTCTTTGGCGTTGTAACTTACTTGGATCAACAACGTTTTTTGGTGACAGAAGTCCGAGGTCCTTGAGGGCAGCATCTCTATTGCTCACATTTGTCCTCTCTAATGCTTTACACAACTCAGGATACTGGTTTCTATTTTGAGGGTGATGACATTCTTCCATTTCTTCTGATTCTAAGGAAAATGATTCTTTTAGCACATCACTCTCACTGCCTGATAATTCAACTGAACTTACACATTTTTGCGTATCTTTGTGTCTCATCTTACTTTCAAATGTCAACCGTTTCCTTTTCCTTTCCTGAAGTTTCATGTTTTTCTCTGTTCTTTCCTTGTCCACCTTTCCTATTATCATGCGTCTTGAAGTGTTTTGATCAAGCCAAAATTGTCATTCCAATACAGGGATTTTCTTTTCATTGGGACATTGACATTGATTACGTTCAACTATACCATTATGAACACACTTGCATGCGCTAATGTCGAAGAGACGAGAAAATGATTTTATTTTATCTTGATATGTTAGAGAAGATTGTTTATTTCTTGAATATTTCATCAAATCATTGACATTCACTATTAGTCTCTTCACTTTCACTATAACACTTTCAAATTCTATTGTTGGAATGCCTGCTTTATTGTATATGCCTTTAACTTCTGTTGCCACTAACTTTGCTAGATGAGTAACACTGGCATCTTTGTTGACTACTTGATGGAACTTGTAGGCTCTAAAAACATCCTCAGCCAGTGGTAGCTGATTTTCGACAAGTGGTTGTGGATAACCGAATATTGCATGCCTGTCTTTATGCCTTGTTGCACATGCCATGATACGTCTTGCAATAATAGTAATAAACACTGCACCCACAGGACTTATCTCAAACGTCAAATAGTCTGGATCTGAAATGAGACAGAAATAGCTCTCAATTAGTATTAAAACCAAATTTTGAAGAACAAAGCATATAAAATTCATAACTTAAAAATAGTAAAAAACGATGTCAAAACCCTTTTAAAAAAACTAAAGTTGGGCCCCCTAGACATTGAGTAAATGCAAAATGATTTTTTGTCCCACTACAAGGAAGCCAAGGAGCACCAATTTTTGCCCTCTAAAACGTTTGTTTCAGTGTTTTTCTGTGACTGTAGTCATAACTCAAAATTTTCAATTTTTAAAATCCATGTTTTTGACTATTTTCATATCAACTTTCAGATTTTTTTGCGAAATGACTTCAAACTTGAAATATGCATAGATGGGTCCATTACCTACAATATGCACTGATTACATTTTCGAATTTTTTAGTTTTGTGCTCAGCGTTGTCCAATTTCCAAACCCATTTTTTTTTAATTTGAAAAGTGAAAAATTGACATTTTTTTTTTTACCAATCCGATCAACAACAAATTTTCAGGGCTTGTATAGTCGGGCAAGATGCATTTTTTTACTTAGATAATTTTTTTGTATACTCAATAGAAAATTTTTAAAAAATTTTCAAAAACTTTTTTTTTGAAAATTTGTTCCAAGAACAAATCCAAACCTATTGCATATACAAAGAAATTATCTAGTATAAGATCTGGATTATAAAGAATGTCATTTCAAATAAATTCAAAAAATTGGTATCCAGGAAATTTATAACTCCGCTCAAATTCAGCGTGTCAGTATATTGGGTGTGGCTTCATGCCTTTCAAGTTTTAATCTGCTAAATCTGAGAGAGTTGATGTAATGGTCAAAAGCATGGTTTGAAAAGTGAAATTCTGAATCTGACTACGACACCAGCGACTAACGTTAGAACAAAAACTGCATTTGGTGTTTACTGGTCAAAGATCGACAGAATGGTATGTCCAGCCCAGATAGTGGGATAAATATTGGACATTGCTTAAAAAAACAAGTTGGGCCTAGACAATGAGTAAATGCAAAATGATTTTTTGTCCCACTACAGGGAAGCCAAGGAGCACCAGGTCTACAGTTTAACCCACAAAAATTTAATAGCTTAATATATATATATATATATATATATATATATATTATATATATATATATATATACTATATATATATATATATATATATATATATATATATATATATATATATATATATATATATACATATATATATATATATATATATTTATATATATATATATATATATATATATATATATACTTATATATATATATTAAATTTTAAGTTTTAAGAATAACTCATTTTTGTTATTTATTATGATGTCTTAAGGTGAAATTTTTTTTTATTATAAAATATAAAGAAAACCAGCTCTTTTTTAAATTTATTTATATTTTATTTATATTTATTTTTTTTTATTTTTTACATATATATATATATATATATATATATATATATATATATATATATATATATATATATATATATATATATATATATATATATATATATATTTTTTTTTAGATAAATATAAATATAAAACACATAATATATGAATTTAACAACCTTATATATATATATTGGGATGTGCCGAATAGTCGAAAGAATTGCCGAATACCGAATACCGAATATTCGGCTAAAAGTATTCGGCCGAATAATCACTTCGCTATTCGGCCGAATAGTTATTTCAAAGTTCGGTCATCCATTTAGGGAAAATAAAGAAAACTTACACTGGTCAACAAAAAAAGGTGAAATTTTTCTTGGATGGACTTTTGTAGCAGATATATAATTCTCGGAGGTGCTGATTCCATATATATTCTCGGATTTGCTGTATCACATCCCTTTTTCGTGCAATCATGGATCCCTATTTTTGCATATTCCCTAGGAATGACAAAATTCATGTGCGCACTACGTAGGATGTATAGACGTTACCTTCCGCATATATCTACAGTAGCAGCAAGTTTACTGCGGTCGATATTCGGGAAGCATGTGGTAACTTTAGTACGTCTACATGTATGGATTCCAATGACCTGGATGATGTCTATCATCCATCTGAAATACAGTCGGATGGTCCGTCATTGTTCACCCAGGGTGAACTGAACGATCTTGTATGAGGGTTGTATTTGCCGAAGTTGTCCTGAGCTGTTGGCTTCGAGGTTGCATGAAAAATGACTACTGGACCATGGCACAAAAGTAACATTTTATCGTAACAGAGAAGCAGAACTGCGGAGGCTCTTCCAGTCAGATGGTAACCTTGTGTATTGCAGTGAAGTTGCAGGCCTACTACTCGCTATGGGACTCCCAGCATACGATGCAGGTGAGTGGCGACTGTTTATTGACACTTCCAAGAGCAGTTTAAAGTGTGTGTTGTTACACAACGGCAACAGGTATGCTTCGATTCCAGTAGGGTACTCGGTACGGATGAGAGAGGAGTATGCAAAAATCAAGACAGTTTGGAGAGGCTACAATATCAGGTACATGGATGGTAAATATGCGTCGACCTCAAAATGGTAAACATTTTGCTCGGTCAGCAAGCAGGTTTCACCAAATATCCCTGCTTCCTGTGCTATTGGGACAGCCAAGAGCAGTTTAAAGTTCGTGGACCAAAGGGAATGGCCACCGAGGAAACTGCTCGACGCCAGGTGACAGAACATCGTACGTGAACCCCTTGTGCAGAGAGAAAACATCATCTTACCTCCACTACACATGAAACTTGGTTTGATGAAACAATTTGTGAAGGCCCTAGACCATGATGGTGAATGCTTTCGCTATATGCTCAACGTTTCCTGGTCTGAGTGACGAGAAGAAAAAAGCTGGGATATTTGATGGCCCACAAATCGGACCCTCCTCCGTGATGCTGCCTTTGCTACAACAATGACTGTGTTAGAGGCAAGAGCGTGGAATGCTTTTTCAGATGTAGCACAGAATTTTCTGGTGAACAGGAAAGCCGAGGAACCACTAACATTGTACCAGGAACGCTAGACAGTTTTATTCTCATGGATGTAAGTTAAAATTACAAAGTTGCACTACACATTTTCACCCTAGAAAATTTCCGGATAACCCTAGGCGATGTTAGTGATGAGCAGGGTGAACGCTTCCACCAAGATCTAAAATTCATGGAAGGACGTTACCAGGGCAAGTGGGATGTATCAATATGATGGCCGACTATTGTTGGAGCTTGATGAGGAATATTCCAGACGCTATACACAGTAGATCGTCTACGAAAAGAGAAGTTACTACCATCGTAGGTATGTTTACATTAACTAAACCCATTCCTTCTATTACATTCATTGTTGTCCCATATTACTCTTTATTCATAGTTGTATTATATGTTTAACATATGTCTATCAAAGACATGTATCATATCATTGCGATTTGTTTCTCTCCTTCATATATCCAGTATATATAATATAATATATGTAATAATAATAATATATATAATAATAATATAATAATATATGTATATATATATATATATATATATATATATATATATTAATAATAATAATAATAATAATAATAATAATAATAATATATATATATATATAATAATATATATGTATGTAATAATATAGCATATGTAGCCCAATATTAACAATATATATATATATATGTATATAATATATATATATATATATATAATATGAAATAATATATAATAATAATAATAATATATATAATAATAATATGTAATATATATAATAATATAATAATAATAATAATAATAATATATATATATATAATATATATAATAATATATGTATGTAATAGATATATAATCTAATAATAATATAGCCAGCCAATATGTATATCATATAATATATAATATTATAATATAATATGTATGTAATATATATATAATAATAATAATAATATATATAATATATATGACATAATAATAATATATATATTAATGTATAATAACAATAATAATAATAACTACAACCAATAATAATAATAATATATAATACATATATATATAAATAATAATAATGCTAATAATATAATAATAATATGTATATATATGTATATGTTTATATAATATATGTAATAATAATATATATATATATATAATAATAATAATAATAATAATATATTAATAATAATATATATATATATAATATATAATATATATATATCTATATAATATACCCGGTGTGTATGTAAAATTTACTAAAAATATATGTATATAATATATGTAATAATATGTAATAATATATATATATATATATATATATATATATATATATATATATATACCTGCATATATATACCCTATATATCTTCTCTTCTATATTAGCATCCCGAAGAGGCAAGGCATGTAACTAGAAAACTATAACATCTACAGGAAAATAAATAGCATTTTGATTTCAGCAAATAATTTCATCGATAAAACTTAAAAAAAATTATTTTATTCTAATATATATTAATAACACCTTAAATATTGGTATAATCTTAGACCTCGCAAGTGCTGTGATTGACCTTGAATCCTGCATTAGTTGCGAGCAAAAGTTGCCAAATACCATTTTATTTTTACGCTTTGGAGAAAATGTTATTTTTCTTTTATATCCTTTTTAGGGGGTTCGAACCGACGGAGGGACAGAGGGGACGAAGTCCCCGATCGTCCCCGATACCGAGAAACCCCGACTCTGTCCATCGTTCTTGTTTACCACCCGTGGGATATTCTTTAGTGAAAAAGAAAAAATTCAACATTTAGCACCTTTGCGTGCTCACTCCAGCTTCTTCGTTTTCTCAAAAAACTGTAAATTTTTCAACATTTTTAACAAATTTAATTAAAAGCATTATTTTTATATTGCGTAGGATTCAAGTGTCAAATTGTGTCTGATTAATAAATTTATGTTAGTATCGTTGTGGCTCTTATCAACTTTAAAGTTACGTGCCTGTGTTTCGGGGACTTTGTTGTTATATCTAATATTAATAATAATATAATAATAATATATATATATGTATATATATATCATATATATGTAATAATAATAATATATATGTATAACAACAACCAATAATAATAATAATAATAATATATAATAATATAATAATAATAACAATATAATAATAATAATATTATAATATACGTAATATATATATATAATAAAACTAAAACACAAAATACTAAAATATGTAATAATAATAATAATAATCATATATATATATATATATATATATATATATATATATACCGGTATATATATAATATAAAAAATATAAAAGTTTAAGAAATAGAAACATAATTTAATATAATATATATAATAACTCTGTTTCCGTGAAAAATTGGTTACTTTTATTATTATAAGCTTTTTTATTACTAGATCAGTATGAAATAATGTATTTATTATTTTCAATGATAAAACGTTGTTTTTAATGATGTTAAATATGAGAAGTTAAATAAGTTTATATATATATATATATATATATATATATATATATCTATATATATATATATATATATGTATATATATATAAATAATATATATATATATATTTATATATATATATATATATATATGTAATAACATATATATATAAACTTCATAAATTTTAATGAAAATATATATATATATATATATATATATATATATATATATATGTATATATATATATATATATATATATATAATGTATATATAATAACCTTAACCGCGCATATGCTGCTGCTATATATATCGATAGATATCGGTATCGATATATAATCAATAGGTCTGAAAGAAACATGTTTTACCATAAATATATATATATATTTATATCTATATATATATATATATATATATATATATATATATATATATATATATATATATATATATATATATATATATATATATATATATATATATATATATATATATATATATATATATAGACTAAACCATACGGCACCGCTATTTTTTGGTAATAGTCCGTTTGAGGGTAATATTATCAGATATCGATTGTTTTTCCGATAATCGTAAGTTATCGGATATCGTTATTACCCACATGAAGTATAATAAGTGCAGTTTGTTCGAACATGTAAAGTGACATTGGCTTCAGCTAAATTTACATAAAATATTTTTCAAAATGAAATATTTGTTTATAATTACGTGTATATTAACTTAAATGTTATTTAAAATCAAATTATATATTTTTATTTTCACAATTCATATATGTATATATATATATATATACTATATATATATATATATATATATATATATATATATATATGTATATATATATATATATATATATATATAAATATATATATATATGTATTCACATGCATATACTTATATATATATATATATATATATATATATATATATATATATATATATATATATATATATATATATATATATATATATATATATATATATATATATATTTATATATATATATATATATATATATATATATATATATATATATATATATATATATAAATATATATATATATATATAAATATATATATATATATATATATA
>JABUQX010117085.1:10000-12500 GCA_015478945.1 Trachelipus rathkii
GACTCTCCTAACCACTCTCTGTTCCTCCATTCTCACTAGATGCCCATACCATCTTAACATTCCCTTCTCCGCTCTTCCCACCAACCCCTCTTTCCAATCACATCTCTCCCTCACCACCCTATTCCTAATCCTCTCCCTTCTGCTAACCCCACAAGCCGCTCTCAACCCCTTCATCTCAAATACTTCCAACTTTTTCCTGGACCTGGCATTCAACCCCCACGTTTCACACCCATACAACACCGCTGGTACACAAATTTTTTCAAACATACTTATCTTAACTTTCTGTGATAAATCCCCCCCCTTCCATAATTCTCTCAGACCGCTCAAAGCTCTCACTCCTTCTCCTACTCTATGTTCTATCTCCTCCTTCATCCCTCCCCCCTTACCCAAGTCCATCCCTAAATATCTAAAAATCTTTACCTCTTCCAATACTACACCCCCTACTCTAACCTCTAACCCCTCCCCCTCCTCTCTCCTCAAACACTAACACTTTACTCTTACCTGGATTTATTTTAAGCCCCTTTTGTCCACACATTCTCTCAAACTCCCTCACCAAATACCTCAGCCCTTCCGCGCTCTTCGCCACCAGGGCTGTATCGTCCGCAAACAATATCATGTTCACTTCCCTTCTATCATTCCCATTCATCAATTCCACCCCCCACCCCTCCCTCACCATTCCTCTGCAGACACTCTTCATAAACAAATTGAATAGCCACGGCGACATTACACACCCCTGCCTCAATCCTCTCACCACCCCAGACATCTCACTCTCCCCTCTAACACTCACACACAATTCTACTATTCCTATAAAGAGGCCCTAATACCTTTTTACCTAATTTACCCCCCACTCCATTTTCCTCCAACACCCTCCACAATTCCCCCCTCTTCACTCTATCATAAGCTTTCTCTAAATCTAAAAAGCACCCATACACTTTCCCTTTCCTCTCTATACTTTTCTCCACAAGCATCTTTAGTGTAAACACCTGGTCCACACCCTCTTCCCTCTCTAAATCCTCCTTGTTCTTCCCCATTCTCCCCTCCGTTAAACCTCTCACTCTCTCAATCAGTATTCTCCCATACACTTTCCTTACTACACTTAAAAGACATATACCTCTATAATTTCCACATTCCATCCTATCCCCCTTTCCCTTATACAGGGGAACCAAACAATCATCCTCCCAATCCTGTGGTACCTCTCCACTCCTCCAGCATATATTATATAACCTATACAGCCATTCCTCCACCCTTATACCTCCCTTCTGCAGCATTTCCATTCTCACACCATCCAAACCTGCGGACTTCCCTTTTCCTTTATTCAGGGCCTAATAATTTCCACTCCATTTGTATTGCATCCCTCCCCCTCCTCCCCCCACTCATTCCCCAGCTACCTCTTACCAAATCTTCCTCCCCTCCCCACCCACTTCATTCAATAATCCACTAAAAATCCTCCCCCACCTCTTTCCTGCCACTCTCCCCTCCTATCCACTCCCCATCTCCTCCCTTAATCCTCTCCCCCAACCCCTCTCTTCTTCCTTTTTTATTTACTTCTTTCCAAAACATCTTGCTCCCCGATTCAAAATTCTCCGTCACTTTTCTACACCATTCGTCTTTTGCTCTTCTCTTCGTCCTCTCCACCGCCCTCTTTGCTTCCACTCTGACCCTTCTATATTCCTCCCAGCTTTCCTCTCTCCTATTTCCCAACCATTTCACATAAGCCTCCTTCTTCCTTTTCACCACCTCCTTCACCTCCTCATTCCACCATTCACTCCCTTTCTTCTACTTGCACCCACCCTTTTTACTCCACATACCCTTCTAGCCTCTTCATATACTGCCTCTCTAAATCTCATCCACTCCCCCTCCACCTCCCCGATTCTTGTCCCTCTCACGTCTCTCCACCTATCCTCCATACCTCTCCTAAACTCCCTCTTACACACTGTCTTCCAATTTTTCCACCTCTTATTACTTCTACTCTCGCCTCTTTCCTCCCCTTTCGCCTACCCATCACCTCTCCTTCCACCCTATCCTAGCAACCCCAAATAGTGATCGATATCCCCTCCCCGCCCCTCTAAACACATTTACATCTAGTAATCTGCCTCTATCCTTCCCATTTACAATTACTAATCCAATACGCCCTCCCCCTCGTTATCTCACTCTTCCATGTATCTTATGATTCTCACTTTTTTTAAACCAAGTATTCCCCACTATCACTTCTTTCAACACACAACTCTACCAAACTTTCTCCATTAACATTCCTCTTCCCTACCCCAATGATCTCTATTATTCTTCCACCGCTCTCCTTCCCACTCCTGCTTCAAATCTCTCAAATAGACAATTTATCATTTTACCCAAAAATTTTCCCAAACACTCAAATTCAACTAAAACTCCAAATCTCTCTCTCTCCTCCTCCTCGCTGATCATTCACTGGTGCATTGCGCATATAAACCAGCCACATTTTCCCCCGCCGAATCTCAATTTCTACCCCATTATCCTGGAACTCTCA
>JABUQX010117086.1:0-24737 GCA_015478945.1 Trachelipus rathkii
CATTGTACTTCGTTCGGTTTTAAATGGACTATTCGTTTTCAGCATTTATCGTGAAACGCTTTCGCGTTAACTTCAATATATATATATATATATATATATATATATATATACTATATATATATATATATATATATATATATATATATCTTACCTCAAGGCAAAAGTTAAACCAGTCTACAACTGTTTTTGGACTAACATCAACGTACGTTGACCTTTGCTTCTGTTGCATCTTGTACACAAGTAGTGTGCAGTGATGAAACCTTAATTGTATGACAACCTACTATTGGCACACCATTTTTGGGGTGAGACTGTATACCTCTTACTACAACTATGGCCTTGCGGTAAAATTTAAATTTTTTCTCCATCTCTTACTAATGAACATTCTTTTAAACATTTCTCACATCTCTTTTCTTGCAAAATTAGATTGAAATGTTATAAAACCCTAGCAAACTCCAATCGTTTTGGCATATATCAAACATATCACTTACATTCATTTCTAAATTTTACGATCACACTTTCGATGAATATAAACTTTGTAAGCATACTGATCCATTTTTTTTTTTTTTATCACATCTATTACAAATAATCGATTAACAATAATCGATTCTTTTAAAATATCACATTAACTCCAATTACATAAACTGTCAGGTGGATTTATTTTTTTTTTTTTTTCTACAAAAAAATAAAATAAATATATATATATATATATATATATATATATATATATATATATATATATATATATATATATATATATATAATATATATATATATATATGCTTTGCTTAATATATATATATATATATATATATACTATATATATATATATGCTCAATAATATATATATACGACCTGTTATGTTTTAAGACTCCGTCAGTTCTTGATTTTTGTGCTTATCATTTTCGTTTCTATTTCTAGTATATGATCCTAACAGTCAATTTAAGGGTGACGGACTTGATTCAAAAATATATAGGACCAGTTACGTTTACGACTCCGTCAGTTACTAGAATTTTTTTTTTTTTTTGGCTTAAGGAATACCCAAGGAGTAAACTGCAAGATGTGGGGAGTCAGGGTCTGACTGCTTCGGGAACGACAGGGTAGGACTAGACCCCCCTCCGGGAGGTCTCAGGAACCCCGCTCTTTGGTATCTGGGTCACCGGGATTCCTCCGCCCCTCCCTACGGGGTATGGAAAGCAATCCCCCCTCTGTCCCCCGTCGGCTCGAGCCCTAATTTTTTTTTTTTTTTTGTTTGCTATTTTCCTATATTTTTGTAATAAGCTTTACGCTGATTCACAAATATGTAATTGGTTTTTCTGTAAGTTTCGTACTTTTCGGATATTTCATTTATAAAAATTTTTTTTACATTTTGTAATAAGCTTTATACGCTGATTTCAAATATGTAATTAGTTTTCTGTAAGTGTCGTACTTTTTGAGATATTTCATTTTTTAAAAATTTTATTGATATAAACGTGAATGTTTTATTATTATTTCTTTTATTTAAGAACTTTTGAATCATGTCCGCCACTGAAATTCATTAGTATCATATACTAGCAATATGTTAAAAGCAAAAAAAAAACAGACAGAACCAAAAAAAAAAACAGGAATATATATATATATATATATATATATATATATATATATATATATATATATATATATATATATATATATTTATTTTTATATATATATATAATTGTATAATATATGTATATATATATATAGATACTTATTTACGTTTATAAAGTTTTATATATATTTATATATATATATATATATATATAATAGTCAAATATAAATATAATAAATATTTAGCCCTTCAATGTTGTAATTTTGGGACCATCTTCTGTGTGTGTGTGTGTAGGTGTGTGTGTGTCTGTGTGTGTGTGTGTAGTGTACAGTGTACTGTGTACCTTTCGCGGGAAAATTTCCCTCCCCAAAAGTAAAACAAAGCATAAAAAATAATATTAGGCATTTTCCTTCAAAATTTAGTACCAAGAGAAAATACTTAAAGTATTTGTGGTTATAAAATAAACTTTTTTTCTTTTAAATTCAGTCATATTATATTGTTTTACTTTTTGGCGGTAAATTTTCCCGCGGAAGATTCAGTGAAAACACAATCACACTAGATGGTTCGATAGTACTATAATTTTAATTATATTTATACTATGATATAGTATTACATGATATATGATATAGTGTTACCGTACAATTAGATTTTTCAAAATGTTCTCGGTCAGTGGCGTACGCAGGATTTTTTTAACGGTGGGGTGGGGGCTGGAATTCTGCCGCCCCCTTATCCCGGATGATAAAAAATGAGATTATAAGGGGAAAATTAAAATTCTCTAGATTTCCCCTAGAATTTGTATGTGAGATGCAGTGTACTAGAGAGAACTGAGAGATTTTTATATAAGAGAAGCAATTAGAAAAGATGAAAAATTTTTAACTTTGCAACAATTTAAAATTATTATTATAACAATATAAAAGAGCATAAAATTATATTTTATCAATACTTTAACGTGGGTAATATTCTCTATATTTTGTTTACGAACTCTCAAAGTATAGTTAATTCTTCATTTATAATTTTAGCGTTCTTAACAAAACCGTTATAGGTTACATAATTTCAATGCTGTTGTGTTGGAATGAAGTAGGGTAGGAAAACATAATATGATTCTACAAATGTGTCTAGATTTTTAACTAGACTTTACAGAACAGGTTGCAAACGTCGTGCAACCTCAGTTCCACCAAAAGGTCGATGAATTGATCGTTGTGGATTTATAAAACCAAACTCTCCATGAAAAAAGAGTAAAGCAAGTCCATTCAAACTATTTTCACTTGTTGTGTTCTTCAAGTACGTTTTACTTAATTTCAGTTTAGAAAATATTCTCCAACTGAGCTCGCAAAACGGGAAGTAAGCAAGTATTTTGAACCCAGAATGTTTATATTTGGGAACAAGAGTTTCAGAGCATTTTCGTCGATTCTGCGGAGAGATGGATTTTTTCTTGAGAGATACGTCACTGTTATTTTATATATATAACATATTATATACATATATAATATATATATATATATATATTTATATATATTATATATATTATATATATTATTATATATATATTATATATATATATATATATATATATATATTATAATATTATATTATATATAATATATATTGTAAGTATATATCTATATTATAATATATATATTATATATATAATAATAGTAGTAATACAGTATATATATAATATTTATAAATTATTATATAGTTATATATATAATAAATATAATAATATATCTAATATATAATATTATATATTATATTACAGGGAAGAAGGAAAAAAATAAAATGAATAAAAATCTAGTAAAAATCGATAAGTATCATAACTTTGTTGAATTTTATTTATTTTTTTATATTTTGTTGTTATATTATTTTTTTTTTGTCATTTACGGGGTTCGAGCTAGGACCATATAGAATAATAAATAAAATAAAACTATATATTTAATGAAGTTTATTCATTAGATGTTTTTTTTTAAATTCACAACTATTAGGCAATGTAGCCCGTAACCCTATCAGTAGTAGGAGGGGGATTTTGGACAACGAAGTTTCCATGAGCAGCGACAAATCTGTAATTGGCATACAATTTTTTTTTTTTTTTTTTTTTTTTTTTTTTTTTTTTTTTTTTTTTTTTTTTTTTTTTTTTTATCTGTAGTTCTGATTCGTTTTAAGTTTGGTGTATTTTTTTAGTTTTAAGGAATTTCATGAGCCTCTTTACACCTTGTTGTTTTTTTTTCGTTACTTCAATGCTTTTTTCATGATTACGTTTTGTTAAAGCTTGGTCATCTTTCAATCGTGCGCTTCGGTCGGGTGATCGAATTCCATCGTCCAATGGAAATGAGTCGCGTTTTTTTTTTTTTTAAAATTCCGCTTGCAGTACAACGCGCAAAGAACCACGAGCAAAGAACCGCTAAGTAGAATGGCCAATAGCTAAGAACATCCTGCAAAAAAAATCGTTGTATTATTTATTTATTGTTATACTTGAAACAACGAGAGTTCAAGGCTAGTATGATATTTTACGAAAACACTCTCGTTTTTTAATTAAACTTATACCAAAATATTTCCACACACCGTCCTGTGGTCCCGTAGTGCGGCTGAATTTCACCATCTGCCTTCCATTCTGTGCTTAACTTCTTACCACTCACACATCACCTGTTTTATATTCGAGTTTCCATAGTTTGAATTAGGATAGAATCGACCTACACGTGCAAATCATATTTTTAACCTTGCTAGTCGTGTCTTGTTCGGTATTGTTAGAAATATAAAGTTCACGTTTGCAGGACTATTCTCAGGCCAAATATTTATGCGCGATTATATTTAATAAGTTATTTATATATAATATTATAAATAATAATAATATATTATTTAATATATACTAATAAACGATAATAATAAGAAACAAATTGGTTATGAATAATAATATAATAAAGTAATTTTATGTATATATATATATATAAATGATATATTATATATATATATATATATATATATTATATATATTATATATACTAGTATATATAATTATATTATATTTGCATATACTATATATATATATATTATATAATATATATTATATAAATATATATATAACGAGAGAGAGAGAGAGAGAGAGGAAGGATGAGAGAGAGGAGAGGAGAGAGAGAGAGAGGAGAGAGAGAGAGAGAGAGAGAAGATGTTTCGTTTGCGGAACATTGTCGCATCGTAAAGCACGTGGAAACTCATGTGTCGTTGTTTATTTATTATTTTATTCATTTTATTTGAATTCATTTTTATAGTTTTTATTTTATTTTGGTATATACTTTCTCCTGAGAATTCGTACAGTTGAAACGAATATTCGATATTTCGACTTCGTAAAGCAGTGGAAGACCATTGCTGTCGTTGTTTATTCATTTGTTAATTTCCAAATTTTATTCATTTCATTTGAATCCTTTTCATTTATTTTTCATTTTTTAACATCTTATTTTTATTTATTTTTAAATTACTTTTATCATTTGCGTAACGTAATTATTTTCATTATTTTAATTTTTATTTTTGGTATTACGTCGCGTTGTGTAATAAAATCGTTTCTTTTTTTAGGATCAAACATAGCCATCTACAAACTGGGGAGGCTGGAGGGGGCCCGGAAAAGAGAGAGAGAGAGAGAGAGAGAGAGAGGAGAGAAGGAAGAGAGAAGAGACGGAGAGAGAGAGAGGAGAGAGAGAGAGAGAGGAGAGAGGCATATAATATGATATATATATATATATTATATATATCATATATATATTATTTACTATATATTACTAAATTATAGATTATATATTATTGCCCATCTATACCGGTATCGTGTTACACTTTAAATATATATTTACCTTGTTGACCATGATATTTTCGGCTTGGCCTTGCCGGATACCTATAGAACGCCATCCAACAACGATGATGTCTATTTTATCTACCATAACTAACATAACTACCATAGTCTTATTCATCCGATAGTAGCAATAGGCTACATATTGACCTTAGCATACGAATCGAATGATCTCATTTCGGTACTGATGACTAGCTTTGTAGGTATTGTGCTAACATGAGTCATGTAGGTACCTGATGTATGGATCTTTCCATAACTTTATTTCGCATCGCGGACATACACACACAACCACACCACACACCACGCTACAACCACATCCCACGCACAGCTACACATCACCATTTCACTTATATCACACTCACTATACATTACATCTCTATAATGAATTAAACTTAATTTAATCACTTATACACACGTAATAGAACACACGAACAGCCCTTTGGTCTCCATGGTCATTTAGTCTCCATTCCAGAAGCTTGCCACTTAACAATTTTATTAAAAGCATTTTCGCGACCTGATAACTGTTAAGTCATTACAGACACTTTTAATGATTTTACTTAACTAACTTGTAAATTTATAAATTTTGTAAAAGAATTGCATAGTAGAGAGAAATAAAAACCAGCGGTCTGAATAATAATGCATAGTATTTTACTACATATTGTTAACGAATTTTTTAAAAACATATACTTATTCAGGAACTAAGAGTAAAACGAAAGTTAAAAGCAGTAAAGGAGTGAACATATACGCCTACTAATGCGCTAGTGTTGGTAACACTCTATTGTTATTACTTGTTTTAAACTGCTGTTAACTCATGTTTTTACTGCTAACTCATTTTTCGCTTTAGCTTATATGTTTTATCTGTTTTAACTCATATTATTCAGATTACTACCTAAAGCTGTAAATCAGTAAATCATAGAGGTGTTACATACACCTAATGGATTAGTATGCTTTTGTTTTACTGCTTTACTGCTTTAACTTTCTGCTTTACTGCTTTAACTCATGTTTTACTATTTTAACTCTATGTTTTACTGCTTTAACTCCCAGCATTTCAATTTAACATTACAACCTTAAATAATTAGTATCAATCAGTTGAGTTCAGCTATACACATTAGGGGGGATTTTAATGGTCTTTTGTTTTACTGCTTTAAGGCTTTTAACTCTGTTTTACTGCTTTAAACTTTCTGCTTTCTGCTTTAACTTTCTGCTTTAACTGGCTTTAAACTTCTGCTTTAACTGCTTTAAACTTGTGTGTTTACTGCTTACTCTGTTTTACTTGCTTTAACTCTATGTTTACTGCTTTACACTCACATATTCTTAACATTACATACCTAAAAGCAGTATCAGTAAATCATAGAGTGTTCTATACACCAAGGGGGATTAGTATGCTTTTGTTTTAAAGTGTTTCAGCTGATTAATAACACCTTTTGTATCCAAAAAAGGCAAAAGGCGTCACATTTTCGGTGGTTTTAACTTTTCTCCTTTATGGCTTTAACTTTCTGCTTTACTGCTTAAACTCATATGTTTACTGTTTTAACTATATATTTATTACATTATGTGTTTTTATTTTGTTTTAATACTTTTACTTTTTTTTAATTATTATTGTGTTTATTTATTTTATTTATTTTTTTATTATTTTATTTTTTTTTATACATTAGTGTAATAAGCTTTTTTATTAGGTTGTTTATTTTTATTTAGAACACACATACAACACACACATACACACGAACACACAAACAACAAAAACAAAAAAAAAAAAAAAAAAAATACCCACACACACATCACAACACACACACACACACACAATATTACATTATATCCGACTTCACTATGCACTTACCACTCATCAAACAGCGAGATTACTTAGCACTCCCCGATTTTACTTACACTCAGATCACACACAGATTTATCTTACAACACTAGATTTATCTTACACTCACCGACAGGATTTACACACACACACAACATCCACACAACACACACACAGACACATTCACACACACACCACACACAACTCACACACATTTTTTTGGTAAGAAAAGGAGTGTATTGTTCTGATATTTTTTTTAATGAATTTTATCCTTTCTACACCCTTCCTCTTCTAGTTCTCTCCTTGAATTTTATCTCATCATATTATTTTAAAGTATTCTTCCTGTTTATTTAGCAATCATTTTGTTTCACCCATGAATTTATTATTAACTGTTAATTCTTTTTGTTATAAATTTTATAACTAACTATCAAGTTTTAAATTAACTTTATAAATGTTTTATGAAATTGTTATTATAAACAATATTTTTACCTACCTTAAAAGCAATAAATGACTGAATTATAATTCGTCATCATCACCTTCATACACTCATCTTCAGGCCAGCAGGTCGTTTATTGATTTACTGCTTGAGGCATTCTTTACATATGTATTAGGCATAAATAAACAAAATAAGTTCTTCTTTGCTAAACATAACATGTATTTTTATTGAAATCATATTTAAGCTGTTGATTGGCATACTTTGAATTTATTCATTAATTATATTTATCTTAAATATTAAACTAAAATATTTCAAAGTTTTTTAAAATAATTCGGGTTTTCTTTATTATTTATTATATTATATTATGTACAATTGACAATCATCGAGAAGACACAACACAGCACTCCTTACAAGAATACTAAACTGCCTTCTTCGAAAAATGTGTGAAATACTAATCTCTAAGGGTCTAGAATTTAGGAGATAATTCCTTTTTGTACCACGGGGGATTTAAGCCTAATTCCATGGGTCAAAATATATGTTTCAAAACGTGCCTTTTTTCTGTAAATGCGGTGCAATCTATCGTTTAAGGCTGAGAATTAGGCTAATTTTTAGGATAGCGTTTTGTAGATCTGGGCTAATTTAATTCCTAGAACAGGTAAAAAAGGTATTGCGTTATAGAAAGAATTCTATGTTATTATTATTTTTTTATAAATATATTTGAAATGAAATATTTGCTGAGATCGTAAGATCCTTTAACAGAGGTAAAAGGAATGTTCTCTCTACTTGTGATTGGTCGTGAGTAATGCTTATTCTATAGTGGCTCTTCTGTATGTTGGATTGTTGAGATTATATTTATAGTCTTTTGAAATAACGTTTGGTTCTTTAACTTGTATTTGAACAGGTGTGTGTTTTGTTTTATTAGTTTTTAGACCCAAACTCATTTTAAAATAATAGTCATTTTAGCTGTTAAGGTGCACAAGTTATCTGCTTTGTATTAAAAGTGTTTATTTTGGTAGTGGTATTATATATTTATAATTATATTATTAAATTATTGAATTTATTAACGTCAGTTCCTTCCATTAATATATTAATTCACTTAGTTTCATATTTCAAAAAGTCTCTATTCATATGTTTACTATTATTAAGGCAGCCAACCCCGCACTTCTCGCTTGTGGCCCCGTCGGGCACCGGCCGTCGGTCCCGCCCGTCGCGTCCAGCCGGCGTCCGCCGCGCGTCCAGCCCGCCGCGTCCCCGCCCGCCGCGTCCCCGACCGCATATTATTATATTAACTACTATTATATATATCATATATTTCCAGTATAATATAGTATCTATATATATATGGCGGCTGGGAAGCGGGTGGCGGGATGCGCGGCTGGACCGGCGGGCGGGGACTTTGCGGCGGGACGCGACGGGCGGGACGCGAACGGGCGGGCCGCGGACGGGGCGCACGAGCGGCGGTGCGGGGTTGCTGCTTTGCGGGTGGGTCATTGCTTGAGCCTGGGTTATGCTTCTGACTAGTTAATTAAATTATGTATCTAGTTCTGTGATTATAATTATTCTCAATGTAAGTATTTTTTGTAATTTGATATGAACTTTAAGTGAAAAAGAAATACTTTACTACAAATTTAGTAAATGATATGATTTTAAAATGGTTTTGGGTCTAAAGTATAATGAACCACACCCTGGCTCAAATACAAGATTAATGAAAAAGTTAATTTGTCAATAAGACGATAAATAATTCAACAATCACATCGAGCACATATGAGATAAGATTTACTCGCGACTCAATCACAAGTAAGGAGATTTCTTTTTGACCTTCTTAAGGCTCTTACGATCCACATGTTTCAGTTTTGATAAATATCTTATAAATAATTAATATAACATTGATTCTTGTCTATACGGGATTTACTTTTTGACCTGGTATTAGACTTAAAGCGGTATAAAAAATGTGTTGAAATTTAGGCCTAAATTTAGGCTACGTAGTTATTTGACGCATTTTACGAGAAAAGGGCAGTTGAAATATATTTTGAACTTGGATTAGGCTTAAAATCGCCCGGGTTACCAAAAGATTATGGCTAAAGTTTAGCTAGAGTAGTTATTTCACACATTTTACAGAGAGAGGTCAGTTTCTTAATTTTCTTGGTGGTTGTTTTTCTCGTGATTTTAATTGGGTCAATGTATCATAGATAATAATAATAATAATAATGATAAGAAACCGAATTATTTAAAATAACTTTGCAAATATTTTTAGTTAACACGAGTGAATATATAAATGTAAAGTGAAATAATTGTTATTTTTAAATAAAAATAGAATGATTTTATTAAAATACTTGTTATGTTAGCAGAGAAGAATTAATTTTGTTTATTTTATACTTATAATGGTTTAAGATGATGTAAAGCGTAAGTTCAATATGGAACAAAACGTGATTGAGCTTGGATCGTAAGAAAGGTGCTAAGGGGCTGACTTTACTAATTTTGATTTATTTGGTTTTAGGTAGTAATATATTGTTTTAATAAAAATTCATAAATTATTAGTAAATATTATTTTTAAGATTGATAGTTTATAAAATTTATAAAACAAAGATATTACAGTTATATAAATTATTTGTCGAATCAGATAATTGATTGATTTTTAGAGTTAGAACTTTGAATAATTTATTATATTTTGATGAGTTAATATAAATGTACGTGTTTAATTAAAACATAAATGTTTAATAATTAATACAATATTATTGTGTAAGTGTGTGTTGTGTGTGCGTGTGTGTGTGGTGGTGTGTGATGTGTGTGTGTGTGTTTGTGTGGTCTGTGTGTGGTTGTAATTCTGTGTGTGAGTGTAAGTTGAAAGTCGTGTGTGATAAGTAAATCTGTGTGGTGTGGTGTAAGTTAATGTACTGTGGAGTGTAAGTATCTAGTGTGATGATGGGTAAGTGTCATAGTGAATTGTGTATAAGTGTAATTTTTGCAGTGTGTGTGTGTGGTGTTTTTTTTTGTGGGGGGTTTGTTGGGTGTTGGTCTTCTGAGGTTTTTTGGTGTGTGTGTGTGTGTGTGTGTGTGGTGTGTATTTTCTTCTAAATATATACAATAGGCTATGAAGTAAATATAAATTAAGTATAAATAATAAATAAAATATATAAATGATAATAAAATTAATAAACATAATATAAAAATAAATAAAAGTTAATTAAAACAATAAAAAAAACATAATGGTTAATAAATATGAAGTTAAAACAGTAAAGACATATGAGTTAATGAGCAGTAAGCAGTAAAGTTAAAGCGAGTAATAGGAGCGAGAAGATTAAGGCAGGTAAGAGAAGTTAAAGAGTAAAGCAGAAGTTAAGATTAAGAGACATGAGTTATAATGGCAGTAAAGGGTAAAACAAAATGCATACTAATCCTTGGTGTTATGGTAACCTGTATTGATTTAACTGATTTACTGCTTTATAAAGTATGTAATGTTAATGAATATTTGAGAAGGAGTAAAACATATGAGTTAAGCAGTAAAACATGAGGTAAAGCAGTAAAAAGAAAGTTAAAGCAGTAAAGCAGAAAGTTAAGCAGTAAAGCAGAAGTATTAAGCGTAAATGCAAAAGTTAAGCATTAAACATAGTTGAAGCGTAAAGCAGTAAACAAAAGCATTACTAATCCACGTTGTGTTAGTAACACCTTCATCATTCTACTGATTTATGCTTTAAGGTATGTAATGTTAAATGAAATTTGAGTTAAAGCAGTAAAACATATGAGTTAAAAGCAGTAAAACATGAGGTTGGTGGGGGGTTATGAGTTACAGCAGTAAAGCAGTAAAACAAAACACCTTAGGTGTTAGGTGTTGGGGAGGAGTTGATTATTTGATTTACTGATTTACGCTTAAGTATGTAGGCTAATAAATATGTGATTAAAACAGTGAAAACATATAAGCTAAAATGCAGATAAAACATGTAGTTAAGAGTAACCATGAGTTAATAGGCAGTAAAAGTAAACATAGAGGTTTTACTCAAACCTAAGGGATTGTAGCGTTTTTGTTTTACTGCTTCTGCTTTAACTCTTCTGTTTTTACTCTTTAAGGTCTGAAAGTAATATGTTTTTATAAATGTACAATTTGTAAGTAAAAAATGTTTATATAATCACAAACGCTTGGTTATTGAAAATGTTGTTGCTAATTTTAAAAATTTATAAATTAAAAGTTACTGAAGTAAATTGATAAAAGATTCTGTAGATGATTTAAGTTTTAGCTTGCGAAAGATGTTTTGTAATAAAAATGTTTAAAGTGCTAAATTGTAGGGTGGGCTCTAAAATTGACCATGGAAGACCAAAGGGTGTGTCGAAAAAAGGTTGTGTGTATAGGGTGTAAATGGTTAAGTGTAAGTGTATATAGTGAGTGTTAGTTGTCATAGGTATGTGTTTAAGTGTATTGGTGTGTGGTGTGTTGTGTGCGTGTGTGTTGTTGTGTGTGTGTTGTGTGTGTGTGTGTGGTGTTGTGTTGTTAGGTGGTGGTGGTACGTCATCGTTGAAAAGATCCATACAGGTCAGGTACTACAGTCGATCATCAATGTTAGCATCATGATACCTACCAAGGCTATGGCATCAATTTACTGAATGAGATCAAGGCGGGTGGATGCCGTATAGGTGGGGTGCAGTTGTAGGCTAGGGTAGGATAGGTTAGGGTTAGGTTAGGTTAGGCTAGTGTTGGTTTATGTTAGAGGTGAGGTTCAGTATTTTGGTGCAGGTTTATGGCTAAATGTGTTAAGGGTTTGGGTATAGGGTATCGCGGCAAGGCAGGTCGAATATCTTCATGGTCAAAAAGGGTTTATTATATGTTATACATATTAATATAACTATAGTAAATAATATATATTTATATATATATTATTTATATATTATATATATAATATATAGTATATATATATATTATATTATATATTATTATATAATATATATGCCGTACCAATCGAGTAAAAAAGTGTTTTTTTCTCTTCTCTCGCTCTTCTCTTCTCTCGTCCTTCTCTCTTCTCTCTCTTCTTCCATTCTCTCTCTCTCTCTCGCTCGCATTTCTGCTTTGTAGTGTGCAGTTGGATAGTAAATGAAACGTGTTAACTTTTATCAATACGCAGCGTAATCCAAAATATGAAGATAAGAAATAATGAAAAGTAATACGATTAGCGAAATTGATTAAAATAATTAAAATAATAAAAAATAATGGTAATAATCAAAATAAAAGATAATAAGTCAAACTAAAATGATAAAATTTTGGGAATATAAAGTGAATAAACAGCGGACAGCTGCTTCCACGATTGCTTTTACGATTGAATTCGAAGATGTTCGTGTCAAACGTGACGATTCTCAGTGATGAGAGAGTGGTTATAGTACCGAAATAAAAAAATATCAAAAATTATTCAAATAAAAATGAGTAGGGTGCATTCTATAACATGTGCTGTATAGTGCTAGTCCAGAGAATATTGCGACTCGTGAATGTTGCCGCAAACGTAAACTCCTCTCTCCTCTCTCATCTCTCTCTTCTCCTCGTCTGCTCTCTCGTCTCTCTCTCTCTCTTTCTCGTCTCTAGTTGTAGTAGTATATATATTATATATTATATATATTTATATATATTATATAGTATTATGATTATATATATTATTATATATATAATATATATATATAAATAAATTTATTATTATTATTATTATTATTATTTATGCTTATTATTATTATTTTATAATTATATTATTTATTATATATAATTATTAATTATATATAATTATATGAATTATTACTGGGATCCGCGGCTTTGCTTTTATAAAAGCCTTGGAAATTAAATGTTTATATTGTTAATCAATTACGTATCCGCGCTGGTCTGGTAGTTAAAAGTCGGTGGAATTTTGCATAGGTGGCTCTGCAAGGCCTCGCACGTTCTAACTTGTTGGATTTATTGCACGTATGGAAACTTGTAGAACGACCGGTGGCGTCTTGTTGAGAGGGGTGTGTATTGTGCAAGTTTGTGGGTAATTTAAGTATTTTACTTAGAAGAATCCGAGAGTCAAGGCAATTGTGTAAATATTTGGCGAAATACACTGTCGGTAGTGTATTTATATATATAAAACTTTACGATAAGTAATTGTTATCGCGACTCACGGGGTACGGGTGTGAAATACTTGGTATACATTTCTAATGAAAACGAAGTGTGATCTTCGTATAATATAATACTGCTAACTCTCGTTGTTCAATTAACATAATAGCTAATTCAACGTATGAAGTACTTAGGTATTGGACCATTGCTACCTTAGCGGTTTTGCTCAGTGGCTTAGTTTGCTACGAAGATGGCGACGGATCTCGCGATTTGTCTCAAAAAATAAATACGCACTCTTCATTGACGATTGATTGGCGATTCATTTCCTCCGAGATGGCACGCACGATATGAGTAGCATTTACCTGACGCAATGCATTTAGCCGATAAGCTGTAGAATAATACTTAAACTACCAATCTGACCTCGGGAACGTAAAGAAGAAACAACAATGTTCTCATTAACCAGGCTACATGAAGTATCAGTTAACTAGTGAATAGAGTAGGATGTATCGGAAAGCGTTACCACAAACCACACAACACACGTTAATTAGAGTCCTACTAATCGTATGCAATTTTGAGTAAGTAAAAATCAAGAAAGAAACAAAAAAAAAAAAAAAAAAGAAAAAAAAAAATAATGGGTTATGCCCAAGCAGAGTTTGTCTGCCTTGCTACTGGGCCAATCATTGGTTGTCAATACATTCTCTCCTACTGATTTGAACCATATAAATTCTAGTTACGCGGGTTTGATTGTTTTTATACTGTGATTGCCGTGGTAGTTAGGTAGTAGTTATGATAATTAAGCCAGAGTCTAAGTGCCTTCAACAGGTAAATTTTATAGAAGACATATTTCTGATTGCAATGTATAAATATTGAACTATATTATATGCTAATTTAGATAATATTAATAATTATTAGATTAATAATTCATAATATTGTTATTAAATAGAGTGTTTGGATGTAGAATGATGTTGTGTTGTTTAAAAGTGTGTTACGATAGTTCATTATTAGATTAAAATTATCTAGTTAATATATATATATTACATATATATATAATATTATATTATATATATTATTGTGAGATCGCTTTAATTGTTATATTTATTTAACCAGATTCATATAGTTAACCTTTAATATATTATTAAAAAGAAAAAGTTCTTGTTTATGACTGAGTATAGATCCAAGATGAGTAAGAGTTAGAGACAGCATTAAGCCGTGGAATCTCAGGTGAGCTTTCTATAATTAAAACAGTCTCTAAGTTAGAGAGAGAGGAATGAGTGACTGAATTATTTATGGAGATCCGGGTGGTTGTAAGTTTATTGTATAAAGTTTAATTGTGTTTGACTGAGCAGGTCGGTTTCCTTGTGTAATATGTATGGTTGTTCATGGATATGATTATTGTGCTCTTTCATCCTATATTCATTGCCCTGTATTGTTATTGTAATTAGAGTGTTTTTTATGATGATATTTATTACTATATATTTTTACTCTTTTTATTGACTGATGCGTACATGATTGGTGTGTCTGACTATATTCTCTCTATATTTATTTATTTGATTGAGTTCTTCTTATTATTATTGTTGGGTTGGGGTTAGGGCTGAACTGTTGCGTTGGCGTGTCGTCCGTCAGGTCTTCTTTATGTTGTTTCTTGCGCCTTTTGAAATTATGGTTTCGCCCAATATTACAAGTTTTTTTGAGTTTTATGACTTGGTACTTTTTTATACGAATGCCAATGTGTGTTGTGTGTGAATGATTTTTAATATTTACTTGGTTTAACTAACTGTTTCTGATGGTATATTGTGTTTGAAGGGTGGTGTGATGTTGTTTGGTATATTTGCTTTATAGTATTTGAGAAGTGGGTTAGGGGATCGGGTGGTAAGTGATGTGTCTTAGGAACTCTAGGTTGTTCGTGTCGTGGGATTTATTATAGTATGTGTTTTGTTTGCCTTTGTTTTAGGCCGGGTTGGAGATGATGTTGATTCATGGTGTATTGTGGGGAGGTGAAGATTGCTGAGTTGGAAGCAGAGGTGATGAGGGCATAGTGAAAGGGCTAGTGTAATTTAACGATGCAAGATGGTTAAGAATGAGAAATCGAAAATTATAACATGTGTACCCTTAAGCAATATGGGATGATAGGTTCCTATTTTTAGTACCTGGATGTAAGTAATGAATCATGTAGTGTTATATTGTGTATTTGGGATGTTGGTATTTTTATTATGAAACTCAAAACTGTGGGTGTTACTTTCCCTCTCTATTAATTAGTTTATATTCATAGGAAGGAGTAAGTAGTTATTATATCCTATATATGGTTAATTTACTCTATTGTGAAATTGATTATAATTAGTTATATTAGAATATAAGAATTGATGACCGTTACGTGTTTATGGATTGACATGAATGGAGGACTAGTGTGCGAGACGAATCGGTCTCGGAGATACTTGCTACAGGTGGAGATATTTTCCGCACCAAGAATACGGCAGAAGTTACTATGAACGAGCATATTGTACTTAAACCTGCCACTAAGATTGTTTATGACACGGTGGCAGGAAAAAGCCATAGCTGCCTTATGGTAGACTTCTTAGCGTGAATAGAGGGGGCGACTCAATGAATCTAAGACAATGTTTTTTGCTGATTCTAAAATCTCTGTACGATGTTGTACGTGGAGAAGATTGTGTATTCTATAGTTGATTGGACAAGTGTCTTTTAACGATCAGAAAGGATATGTGAGGGTTTATGTTATTGTCAAGTGATATAAGGCTCACTAGTTACAGCTGCATCCGATAAATGAAGGCAGGAACGGTACAGAAGTTCAAATCAGGTGATTACTCGCATCGAAGCTAACAAATTGAAATGAATGTGGGTTGATGTTTGTATTTTAGGAAATGAAATGTAGTGTTGGTGATGTGTGGGAGTTGAGATTTTACGTTAGCGGTTGGAATGTTCGGTACATTTGTGAAAGTTTGTAGGATCCTATGGTTGTATGATATTATTGGTCGGCACAGGTATATTCTCTTTATGGCGTTTTCGGGGATTCCATAAGAATAGTGACCGTGGGGTAAGTATGTTTGCTATAATTGACAAGGTGATGGATAATTCTTGTCTAGATGTGTATTGGAGCGCCTATTAAATTCTCTTTGTGAAGCATTTGTAAGGGAGGATCTGTTTTTGGTTAAGGGACGTGTTTACGTTCTAGTAAATGTTTGCATTTGTATGAATAACTTGTCTGTTAGTTTTAATAATAACATTCATTGTTACACTTGTGTGAGCGAGTGATTTATTATATTATGTTAGTGAAGGAGATTAGGATGTATACAATTTGCTTGCGAAACTTACGATAGCTTGCATTTTTGAGTGGTTGTGACGTCAATGATGTCCTTTAGAAAGCTATGTTTACAGCGCGATTGTTGTCTTGTGTCTATTATCCAGGTTCAACGTCTGAAGCAGAAATGGTTTATTGCTCTTGTTGTGGTCTATGGAGAAACAGAAACTCGTATCCTAATAATATTTTTTCCTCCGGAGTCAATATATGGGTTGGAAAGATTGACTATTTACTGTGTGTTCGAGTTTACACTTAGTAGTGCTATGTTTGTAAATTTAGCTTCGGTCTTTTCTTTCCAAACTCTTCACCTTATTTTTATTGATTGTTTTTTCTGATTATTGATAAACTCTTTAAAGCTTGGAGTGAGATCTATTCAATTCGTTTTGTAGTTACGTTATGGTTTAAGTTGTGGTACGTGTTAGTTAAGCACATGACATATTTCTGAATAGTCAAATAACACATGTGTAGAATTGTTATTTTGGCGAATATTCAGTATTTGTCTTTGCTATTCCATTGGGTAATGATTAGGAAGAAACACGAATATGAATGTATCTATTTAAACAGGGGCTTTCCGGATTATTAAGTTATTGAGGCATTCTTTTTTAAAAAAGAGTTTGCTCCCTTCTTGATGTTCACCTTGATCATACATTGTTGGTAGTATAAAGTTGCTTTTCTTAAAGTGCGTAAGAAATTTTTGGAATATCATTTTGTTAGCGGGCAATTGAATATTTATGTTGGCAAAATATTAGTGATTGTAATTCTATTTTCTTAATATTTATGGCAATTGCCTTTTATTGTTTTAAGGCACAACACTTAATAAAGTAAAACTTTAATTATGATTAAACATGGATAATAAGATTTTATTTATCTGAGGTACTGCTCACTATGTCGCCCAGCTTAGCGTGCATTCTTCAGGTGACTTTTATAACTTAAAAGGTCTTCTAACGTTGATGAGTAGAGGAATCTGGAGCTGCTATTATGATATCCGGGTGGTTGTCATTTTTTATTCTTGTTGAAAAAATTTTTTATTAGTTATTTTGTGTTTTCATAATTAAATTTTGCGTTGCATCTATATTTATTTCACCTGCTATTTGTTATTGTAATTAGAGTGTTTTTTATGCAATCTGGATTCTATAAGCTTTTTCTCGTTTTATCTATCTGATGCGACATGTGGGGTGTGCATATTCATCTATATTATTTAATGATTGAGTTCTCTTCTATGGCTGGTCAAGGCTGAATCTATTGGATGTCGTCAAGTGCAGGTGCTTCGTATGTGTGTTGGTATTTGCGTCTGTTGAAATCTATGGTTTCCCAATATAAAATTTTGGGCAGTTATGACATTGGTATATTTCTGTCATTAAACTGTGTTAAATACAGAGATGGTTATATTATCTAACCAGCTTTAGTTTTTCAATGGTATGTGTTGAAAAGATTAATATGTCGTGATGTCGATTGAGGCAATTTCTGTTCTGAAAAGTGTTGCGCTTATTGAATTAGTGATGTTGTTGAATCTAAAGTTGATAATGATGATGAAAATGAAGATGTTGATGTATAAAGGGCCTTGGAAAAAATTTGATTCTGGTATTGTAATTTTTTGTGGAAAGTGGAAAATAAGAAATTGTATTCTGTCTTTATGTTAAAGTTGAAGGGGAACGATAGTGCGAAGGTGCTCTTAGTGAAAGGGATGAGTGAGGGTGCTTATTTTTTGTACTGGGTATGTGAATGGATACAATGGATGTAATTGTTTTTTGAGGATGTTGGTTTCTGTATAGTGGAAAAACTCAAATACGTGGGGTTACTCCACTCTAATTATGTATCTGGAAGGGAGAGAGTGCATTTGTAACTGTCTATTTGTGAATTGAAGTTGTTAGCAAGGAATTGTTGATCGTTGTATGTTGCGGTGGATTTGATCATGATTGTGGGCTGCGCAGAACCATGTCCACATATCTGTACAGTGAAGAATTTCGCGCAAGTCCCAAAAATGGTCTAAGATATGGGCGTCGCCTCTTCCAGCCATCTATCAGTAATTGCTTCATGGAGTTTAGTAGAGAATAATATACTTCTTCCCCCCTCTGTTCGAAAATCTTCATGGTATCAGATAGTGACATAGTGTTCTGGCGCAGATCGCGCTCATGTCATCCACAAACATAACTCACAGTTCATGCAGTTCTTCAATAAATCTTACAATTCAAATCGAGTACCGAAATGCAAAGTCTCTCCTTCTATGATACATTAATAGATGTTAACCCAACAGTTTTGAGTTTTTCAATATAAAGAAAAACATCCCAAAACAATTACATCCATTGGTATTCATTCCATACCAAGTACAAAAATAGGTACCCTCTCATCCTTTTTCCTAAGAGCACTCCGCCTTATGTTCCACATTAGCTTTCCAAAAAGAATAAAAATTGTTAAATTTCAACTTTGCAAAAATTAAATACCGAATCAATATTTTCAAGGCCTAAAAAGCAAAGAAAAATATTATCACGCACTGGCAATCCCTAGAGATTCAAGACAAATCACTTTACCTCCCTGTCCCTACCACTTTCCGAAGTAACTAAAGCAATATACAAAAAACATACTACCACCTCCTTCAAACACATATACATCTGTAGAAAAAGTTTTAATACCCAATAAATTTAAATATCAAAACCACTCTGCATCTATAATGACCATCATAACTGCCATAAAATTTATATTGTGTTGTACATAGATTTCAAAAGGCGCAAGAAACAACATAAAGAAGACTGACGGCACAGCCAAAATTCAGCTTGACAAGAATAGAAGAGACTCTTAATCATAAAATAATATTGAAGAATCTGAACCCATCATGTACGCATGCAATTAATAAAAAGATAAAAACTGGTAGAATTCATGTTTGCAATATTTGAAATTAATACCTGGAAATTAGGAGAGACTAGTGAAATAAAATTAATAGCTGAAGCCAAAATTAATCATGACAAACACAATTCTATTCAAAATAATGCTGCAAAAATAAAAACTCTGACAACCCCCGGATTTTTCATACTAGCAGCTCCAGTTCTCTCGCATCAATGTAGAAGATTTTTTAAGTTTATAAATCTACTGAGAGGCCCGCGTAATGCTGCGAAATATACGTGGGCAATCCTCAGGTAAAATAAAGATTTTATCATGAAATAAATAATTATATTAAAGTTTATTTTATTAAGTGTGTGTGTATAGACAATACGGGCGATCTGCCATACTAAATCTTTTAAGAAATAATGATTATAGATCTAATTTTGCCAAATAAATATTCATTAGTCGGTGCATAAAGTGATGTCAATATCTTACGCCACTGAAGAAAAAGCATTGTATATTACCGAAAAATGTGATGATCAAGCAGAACATTCAGAAGGAGCAACATCTCGTTTTTAAAAAAATGCCTAATAACTTAATCCATTCCGAAATCTGTTAAATAGAACATTTCCAGAAATTCTTCGAGCCGTTTCATGTTAGACAACCTATCTCAAAAAGAATCGAAAAGGTTAAAATAGAATAATTAAAAATTAGCTTTCAGAAAATGTCACGTGGCTTTCAAATCCTTTCAAGTTTATGGTACATCTCGAAAACAGGATAATTCTTTGATCAGATTTCACTCAAGCTTTAAGTTAGTTTCAATTTTGGAAGAAAAGTCAAATTATTAGAATTTAAGATTAACGTTTGGAGAAGAATTAGCGGAAATAAATTTACAAAAATATGCAATTGGTTGTAACTCGAACACACTAGAGAATATGTCCAATCTTTCAACTACAACTGTCCTCGGAGAAAAAATATATTAGGTACGTGATTGTCTCTTTACTCCATAGAGCATAACAAGAGTCAATATAATCCTAATTTTTCTAGGACTTTGATACTGGAGTAAAATGAAAAAGAAACAATCGTGTACGAATAAAGCTTTTCTAAAGGGAATGTATGACTGGCGATCAACACTTCAAGGAATGCAGCTATCGTAAGTTCCTAAGACAAATGTTTATACAATGTAAGTCTCCTCATAACAATATATGATATAGTAATTCACTCGCATCAGAAACAAGGCGTAGACAATATTGTTATTGTTAAACTACAACGATTATAATAACAAATGCAGCAATTTACTAGCAACCGTAAACACATAAGTCCTCCTTGTAGACACAAATGATACCCTAACTTCACAAATGTAATTTAAAAAGACACTCTCAAACACATCTGCAAAGAATACCTCAACATACACTAATTCCACGAAGATACTATTGCCCAATGTCGACAATTGTTAATGGATTATCCGAAAAAGCGCATAAAGGAAATCCTGTGCGACCAATAATTATTCAAATACAAACAACATGAGATTACATACTTTCAAAAAATGGATTTTCGAACAATCAATACGCTAATAGTAAATATCAATTCACACATAACAATCATACGCGATTTCATTTCTAAAATTACAAAACATCAACCACATTCATTTCAGATTTGTTAGCTTTCATGATGCGTATGATGTTTAGCTTCTTTACGGTCCTCCTTGCTCTATCATTACTGGTGGATAATATATCTTGGAAAAAAATAACCCTCAATATCCTTCGATCTGTTAAAAAACTTCAAATCTATTTAAACACAATTTTCTTCTACTACAACACGATCAATTTTAACAAAATGGTCTAAGTTGGCTCGCCTGCTCCCCATTCATCAATTAAGATTTGTTTCATAGAGGAGTTAGTAAAATATAACTCTTCCACCCTCTGTTGGAAAATCTTGCACTGGTACACGATATGTGGAGATGTGTCTGCGCAGTCCCAATCATTCAATCCACAAAACATACTCATTCATCAGTTCTTTTCAAATAACAATCTACCAATCTCACTATAGAAGTAAGAATCGTAAATCACTTCCTTCTAGATTACATTAATAGAGTGAGTAACCCACATTTTGAGTTCTTTCAATAGGACAGAAAACCAACTATCCCAAATAATTACATCATTGTGATTCATGCCACTACCATCAGTACAAAAATCTAGGCAGCCTCTCATTGCCTTTTTCCTCAGAGACTTCGCAATATGTCCCTTCAACTTTACAAAAGAATCAATTTCTATTTTCAACTTTCCGAAAATTACAATACCGAATCTACAATTATCTCAAGGTCCCTGAAATAAAGAAAAGAAAAATTTGACGCACGTCAACCTAGAGTAAGAACAACATCGACTTACCTCCTCTGTCCCCTACCCACTTCGAATACTTAAAAGCAAATAATACCAAAGACATCACTACCACGCCCTTCGTAAAAAATTACCATGAAAGTTTAAAACCAATAAATTAAAATAATCACAACACACATTAGCATCTTTGAAAATACAGATTCAGCCCAAAAATTAATATTGGGGAAACCATAGATTTCAAGAGGCGTAATTACCAACATAGAATGGATAAGAGCAACCAACATATATGGAAGAAGAGAAATCAATCATAAATAATATAGAGAATATGCAACCCATCATGTACGCATCAGATAATAAAAAGAGAATTATAGAACATTTATTGCATTAAATAACAGCTTCTAATACAATAAAGATAAGCAGGGAATCATAAATATAGATGAAGCTACAATGTTTAAATATGACAATCACAAAATTATCAAAAAAAATCCTGCAAAAATAAAAACTGACCACCACCGGAATTTTATACAGCTCCAGTTCCTCTCTCATCAACGTAGAAGACTTTTTAAGTTTAATATGAGCTCACTGAAGAAGGCACGCGATAATGCTTGGCGAAGATTATTAGTGAGCAATACCCTCAGTAATAAAGATGTTTTCCATGTTTTAATAATATATTAAGTTTTATTTTATTAAGTGTGTTGGTGTATAACAATAAAGGGAATACTCACCTAAGCTTATTTAATGAGATTTAAAATCTAAATGATTGCCCAAATATACTATATATATAGTATAAAGTATTAATATATATATATATATATATTAATAGCTAATATATATATATAGTATATTGATATATGTTTTTGTATAATGTCTGATAATAGATATGTTAGGCCAGTATTGAAGATTGTCTACATTTTAGCACCTTATTGGAAAAGACATAGATATGCCGGAGAGGCTGCAAAGCAAAGAGGAGGTAGATTTTTTGGCTTTGAGGATAAGAATAGGCGTGAAGTGTCTAGATAGATTGCGAAATGATAAGATAATTCTTTATTATTATTTTATTATGTGGGTTGATGGGACATTCTAGAGGGCCAATGCGCTTCTTAATTATTAATTTTTTTATTTTGACTGGGACAGTCTAAAAAGGTAGATGCGATTAATAATAATATTTTTTCTTTATTATGAGTTGTACTGGGACATTCAAGAAATTTTAATTAACTTTCCTTTATTATTATTTTTATTATTTATTAATTATTGGTTTGACTTGAACAGTCTAGATAAGCCATGCGGAGTCTTAATATTATTCTTAATTTATTATTTTTTTTTTATTGATGAGTTGCCTGGGACTTCTGAGTAGGGCCAATGCGCTTCTTAGATTATTTATTTTTTATTGGTTGACTGGACAGTCTAAAAAGGATCATGCGGCTTCTTAAAGTATTATTCTTATTTATTTATAGTTGACTGGGACATTCTAGAGGGTCAATGCGTGTTCTTAATTATTCTTTTTATTATATATATAATATATATAATATATATATATATATAATTTGTTTTATATATTTCAAATAATAAAGGAAAATATATAATATATATACTTCCAATAGACCATAAAAAGTGTCTTTAGAATGTTGACTGGGACAGTTAGATAGGCTATACTGCTTATGTAGTCGCACTACTCTTACATAAAACACCATACCCTTTACGGAAACTGTTGGAAAGTGCCTAACTTCTTTACTATTAATTTTTATCCTACATCTGTGATCCTTTAATTAGGGATAGCTCAAATCTAATGTTATTATCTTATTCTATTATGGTTGAGCTGGGTACATTACTAGGAGAGTTATAGTTGCAGGTTCTTAAATTCTATTTCAGAATAAATATTAGAGAGCTACTTAACCCTATAGAATGTCCAGTCAACCCATAATCAAAGTAGAAATACTTAAGAAGTCGCATGATCCTATTTAGACTGTCCAAGTCGACGAATAAAAAATTAATAATTAAGGTGCCGCATTGGCTTATAAAAATGAAATCAAGCCTTTAGTAATTAATAATAAGAATAATACTTAGAAAGCAGCATAGGCCTATCAGACTGTCCAGCTGAGCTAATATAACTGTAATAATAAAAAATAATAATTAAGCCATTGATCTCTAGAAAGCGTTTTAAGCGGGGATGGCCCCCGATCGCGACCGAAAAGGGCGCGACAAGGATTATACGGTGGTCGCGGTCGTCACAATAAAATAAAACTTTTAGATTAGGAATATTTTAAACAGTTGGTTATCCAATAAAAAAGTTAATACTTTAATCTAAATTATATAACTTAAGTCATCGAAAAGCATCTTTTATAAGGATGTATATATTATATTTATATAATATATATAGTAATATATTATATATTATATATATTATACGTATTATATTTGTATATTTATATATGATATCTTAGTATATATATATAATACTTATATTTAGTTATATATATTATAGTATTATATATAATGGATAAATTAATTGGTGCGGAGGTTACATACTTCATGCTTTTGGATTCGGGGTTCGAGGTACTTAAAGAA
>JABUQX010117087.1:0-15496 GCA_015478945.1 Trachelipus rathkii
TGATTATGTAATATATAATATATATAATATACTTACTTATATACTAATATATAAGAGAAAAAGTAGAAAGAATAATATAATATATGTAATGTATAATAGTAGATACTTATATATAATAGTAATGGTTAATAAGATTACAACTATAAACATACCGGCACAATATAATTATAGATATATATTATTATAATTAATTAATGTACAATATTATTATTATTATATATATATATACCAGTTTTTAATATAATATATATATATAAAATCAAATTATAATATATATACAGTATATACTATATACATAATTAAATAATATATTATGTATATATATATATTATATATATATAAAATAACTAGTTCAGTAGATATTATTACTTATTATATTAAAATTTATAGTATTTTTATTATGAAAAATAATATGCGAATTTTTCATAAAAATATTTACAAAGTATTATATATAATAATATATATTACTCTAATAAAATAATATATTTACTTATATAGTGTTATTTATTTTAATTTATAGTTATTTTATTACTAATTTATTATATTACTTATATATATTAAATTTATTTACTTAAATTAATTGTAATTGCTAGTATATATTAATTAATAATATTATTATTATCTATGAATTTATTATAATTATAGGTATTATATTATTATGATACGTTATTAGTTAATATAATATAGTAATATCCAATTATAATAATATATTAGATATAATAGGCTATATATTATATATATTTATATATTAGATAAATATAGTTATAATATATATAAATATAGAAGTATATATATAATATATACACATTATATATATTTATATATATATTTTAGTTTGTATGTATATGTATATAGTATATTATATGTAATGTTATATTCCATTATATAGTGGGATAAATGGTTATAAGTGTGTAATTAAGTAAGGGTAATTGATATGTAAGTTAAAGGAGCTTTAGATTCATTTTGTAAGTATCTTAGTTTTAATCTATATAGTATACTATTTATTTAAAAAAAATCACCTTTAGAGTAATAAATGGGAAAATCTAAAAAATAGCTAAACGAAATTAAGTGACATGACCGATTCGGGGCGACGTGTAGAATGACCTTGGTTCCCTCAACGAGAAGGTAAATTTTTTTTACAAATTATTAAGAACAAAGTATGGGAGAGTTGAAGATGGTTGTGGGGAAAGATGAAACAAATTATATTATAGACCAAATAATAATTTAATAATTCAAAGAAAAAGACAGTGGGTCCAACCATTCTTAAGTATATCCCTATTTTCTCCAAAGTATCCAAGAAAAAATTAAATTATTTCAAAAGTAAGTCTTAAATATGATCAGATATAAATCTTTTGATTTTTGATTGTGAATCAGAAATTGAAAAAATCCCTTTCTGAATATTAAAAGTTACTGTTTTGTGGTAGTATGAAGAATTTTAATAGAAATGTTCTATTATTTTAATCGAGTAACTTCTAATAAAATGGTCTTAATTAGTCTCTCAAATTTAATTATTTTTATTTTTCTTAAATAAACAAGCCCTATTAAATTTTTTTTTTAATTGTTGTTTAGTGCTTTTACCATTTTCCTATCTACTAATTTTATCAGGGATTCACCAAAATGTATTCCATTCGCTGTAGCTATGATAAGTTTTGATGATTACATTAGTATAAATATTATATATATAATAATATATAAGTATAGGGTGAGGGCTGACAGGGAGTTAAAAGTATATTAAATTATTACATCATGTCTGTATTATACATTAAATTATCACGTTATATTGATATTATTATATATATAAAATATTATATTTATATATCTATTATAAGTTATAGTTAATAATTTTTTATGAGAGTTAATATATATATTATGTAGTATTATTTGAATGGGCTTAGTATGTTGGAGCCGACTAAAAATTGGACTCAGCAATTCCTAGCGATGTATTGGCGCTTTTGTGTCCGCTGTATCTTATTAGTAGTTTTCGAGAAAGTTAGTGGATTTAAAGAAACCAAAAAATTTCACACCTCTGTCATTCAACTTTGGTTATATTAGTCAAATTTAAAAAGAAAATAATGGCACTCTGTGATTTGTTCGCTTACTGTGAAGTGAAAAAAAAATTAATATATGTAATTAATGCTTTCTTTTTCAATTATATTTTTCTAATTGTTTTTTTCCAAAATGAATTTAGAATATATTTACCAAAATGATTAGTATCTGTTTCGTAGTGGCGACTGCAAAGCAAACATTTACCTATATTAATATTAATATATCTATATAATATATTAATTATAATATATATATATATAAATAAAATAGTAGGAGCTCTGATATATAAGTGGAGTACAAAAAAACAGTGAGTGTAATGTAAATATATATAACTATATATCGTAGTTTATGTTATATATATATATATATAGCAGCATCCCGAAAAGTTCAGGGCAGTGTTAATAAAACTATAAACATCTAATCCAGGAAAATTAACATTTTTGGATTTCAGGAAGTTGATTTTCAAATCGAAAGAAACAAAGAAGAAAAAAAATTAATTACCTTATATTCATTTAATAACTCCATATTAATAATAGTAAAAATAAAATCTTCAGTGCAGGCTCTGATTGACCTTGAAAGACCTTGAAAGTTGCATTGTCTCGGGAGAAAAAGTTGCCAAATACCTCTTTATAATATAATTGGAGAAAATATTATTTTTTCTTTTTATATCCTTTTTAGAGGGGGTTCGAGCCGACGGAGGGACAGAGGGGGGGACGAAGTCCCCCCCCGTCGTTCCCGGTAGGCCGAGAAACCCCGACTCTATCCACTTCTTCTCCGCCTCGTAAAAATTTCTTAATGACGAGTAAAAATCTTTAATTTTTTCGTCAGCGTCTTTCAGAAATTTGAGTTCTTCGACGCTTCCGCCGCCCTTTATTACGCTATTTTCTAAATTGTATTTTATACGATCGAAATCGAATACGTTTTCGCGCCACGAATATTGAACGTGTTGCGTTGTACCTGCTTATATGTTTTTAGTTGATCTGGCCTTGGTGCTGACCATATTATATATAGAATAATTTGTTAAAACAGAAAAATGTGCTATAATTATGGGATAAAAACAGTATAATCAGAATCTTCTTTTATATTATAAAAGTATTGTATATTATAATTACAGATCATAAATATAATATTATTATAATTGCTTACTTATAAATGGATATTATGTATAATGAATTACATAATAATATAATGTTATATTTATATGTCAAATTATATATAATATTATTATAGTAAATATATATAGTATTACGATATATATTAGATATATAGTATATATATATATACATTAGTATATAATTATATTATGTTTATATAAATTAGTATAGTATATATATATAATGTTTTTTTGTTCAATGTTGAAATGAGTATGTGAGAGTAAAGTAGTTTGTAGTGATATTTCAGACTAATAATTACTAATGTTGAGAAGTTTTACAGTACATAAAATAATACCGACGAAGTGCCATAAAATCAGCGATAATATGTGGGATGAAATATCTGTTGAATATTATAAAAAATATAATTTAATTTAATTCTTTTTTTTCAGCCAACGTTATACATTTATCCCTACTATTTGTGAATTTTTACTGTTATTTGTGAGAGATTATATTAATTATTATATATAGTATAATGTATTATATACTAATATGAAAAATATATAATAAATAATATAAAATTTATATATATATTATATATATAATAATATATAGAAATTATTTATAATAGGTATATTTGGTTTGAGCGTAAGACAGTTGTTAAGTAAGAGTTTGCACTTAGTTACATAAATTTTTTTTTATAATAAATAATTTAAGGGGAAGATTTGAGAGGACGATTTTTTTTATTAAATTTAATGTCGAGTATAATCCTTTTTATTAAAATAAGTTGATTTTCTTTTGAAGTAAATATTTTTGTTAGATGGCCTTAAAAACGGATTTCTGTATTCTTTGTTCTCAGAAAAATTAGTATTGTGCTAGTGATTGGTGAATACTCAGAATGACTATGTGGCATGTGTCATGTGCGCAGGTAGCCATGTACTACGATTTTTGGTTCTCGAAAACACGAAAAATCTAAAACCCTAATTTTTCGGTTTAATTTTATACATGAATGGGGGAGGACAAAGACGAAATATGAAGGAGGAAAGAGATAGTTCACATCAGGGTGTCGGGAGTGAGATAAAAAAATTTTTTTTCCGGCCTCTTTAATTTTTTTTTTTTTTGAAAAGAATATCGGCTTTCGATATTAAGAAAAAATATCGATATATCGCCTAAGAAAATATTGCATAAAAATATCGACATATCGAGTCCAACATATCTATATCTCGATATAGCAATATTTTTTGGTCATCCCTATAACTTAGTTCTCTTATATATTGTGTGGTGCGAGCTGGTTGTTAAAATAAAAAAATACTTTTTGAATGATGTAAGGATTGTTCGTCATTTTTTTTTTCATTTAGTAGGTTTACTCTGATATCGTGTGGTGTGTGTGATGTGTAGTTGTGTGTGTGTGGTGTGTGTGTGTTTGGTGGTAGGCTTGTGTGTGTGATGGTGTGTGTGTTTGTGTGTGTTGTTCCTCTCTCTGTGTGTATTTGTGTGCTGTTGTGTGTGTGTGTGGTTGGTGGTGTGTGTGGTGTGTGTGTGTTGTGTGAGTTACGTGAAAGTTGTATTGCTAAAAGTGCTGTAACTTTGTAAGTCTAGCTTAGTAAATTGTATATTTCATGTGAACGAAAAATTCATTAATTTTTCAATACAGTAAAGACGTACTGAAGAGCCAACAACAAAACTAAAATCTATAGCAATTTCGGTCAATATATGATGATAAGGTCGCAAAGTATGATATTAGTGATTCTTTAGTTCTTTACCTCAAACTTCGAATATGGAATATACCGAAAGCAGTAGGAAATCAAATATCATTAAGTGTAGTATTGTTACTCTTTATCGTTACTTCTAGAGGGGTGGTGCGTCATTGTAAGCTGTGTGAAGTGCATTTTTAAAAATGACGAAAGTGTTTCAAAAATAGGTGGAGTTTTTATATCAGTGCCTTTTAATTTTAGAAAAGCTACTGGATGTTGAGTACATCTGCGAAAGCATTGAAAATCGTATACGCACTAAAATCTTTAAATGAAAGCTAATTGCAGGGGAAGAGCCTCAAAAGAGCCAAATTTATTGAATCAACAAAGTGATAAGTGAGAAAATTACTAATAAGACAGCTTATAAAACAACGTTAGTTAGAATGCGTATAATTTATTTAGCTAAAGAAGAAAATACTCAAACACAATATCAAAGGATTAGTTCATCAGATTTTTGTAAAGAACAACAAATCTCTTGAGGACTGGATTGAATATCAAAGTGAGAGATTTTTGACATACATTGCAATTTTAACCCGCTTTCTGAGTTATTGCTTTCTTATTGGAAGTTCTTGAACAATCAGAATGAATTGTAACTTTGTTGGTAAATATTTCTCTGTAAGGCCATAATGAATCTACAGCCTAATAACGGAGTAAAATTTGTCACTGTCTAGTTCGCTAGTTGGTCTCCAGCTCCAGTTGCGAAGTAATAGAAAGTTTTTTATGTATGATTGAACTAGAAAAAAAACTGACGGCGATTCAATATTTTTGTTATGATGATGCCTTTAAAAAACGAAAACTTTCTCTGACAAACTAGTATCATGTTCTTTTGACGGTGCTCCAAATATCAGAGGTAGTAAAAGGGAGTGGGCACGATTTCGGAATGAGAAATGTGAAATTCCATACATTCATTGTAGAGCCTACATTTTATCGCTTGCTGTCAATCATTTCATAAACAAATTTACGATGTTAAGGAGTGCTTTACATGTTTTTAATTAAAGATATTTACAACTTTTTCATTCTTCTCCTAAAGGAGAAAAGATTTAATATTAAATTCAAAAATCACTAGAGGAACCTACCTTAAAGATTTCAGAAGTTTCAGATGCACGTTGGCATAACAATTATCACACAGTACAGGCTGTGTTTTATATTTTAATCAATCCTGATGGCATGGTGCCCGTTTAGCAATTTTATCTGGTGTTATTCTTTTAGAAATGACTAATACAAGTTATATAGTAAGTTTGGCTATTTTAGATGTAACACTAATTGCCTTGTTAAATATAAGTAAGGTTCTCCAAAAAGAAGCTCTTAAATTTCATCTTTTCCCTAACTTATTTCCTGAACAACTAGTTGTTCATTTAGAAACGATAATCAAGTTATGTGCTATTAAAAAGGAAGATGATTAACTTCATATAAAAATTAAAACCTTGAGAATTAGGTTTCAGAATTTAAATAAGTAAATTTTGCTGATCACCCCCCAAAAATTTCAAAAATTGTAAGAGCATTTGTAGAAAAAGTCGTAAACTAAACGAAACAAAGATTTAATGAAAAAGCTGTAAGATTAATACAGCTATGTACATATTTTTAAAACTTCAAACAGTTTGTTCAAATGAATGAAAATTAATGTATAGAACTTTGCAATCTGTTTGGAATTAATGAAATTGATGCCGCTTTGTCAGATTGTTATTACATTCTTATACATATGTTTCCTCGCATATAAATTAAGTGAAACTATTACAGGTGTTGCTTCTTTTATTTTAAAAGCTGATATTGGATATGGAATCCTAAAAAAAATTGATGAAGGTATATTGTCTGTACTTATTTCAACTGAGCCAGTGTGAAACGGATCTTTCATGCATCCAATGAGGTAGGATAATGACAAAGTTCAGGAGTCGCAGGGGACAAAAAACTTTACATTCCTGAATTAAAGTGTCCATTGAAGGTGATGAAGGCAACAGACGAAAGTTATTGATCGTGTCAATTTTATCTGAATGCTCGGCAGACAGCATCGACGACTGTAGACTTTGATTAATATATCACTATATACTATATATTAGAATATAATATATATATATTATATATATATATTTATTATAATAACATATATATATATATATATTTATATATATTTATATAATATATATATAATATATATATATTATATAAATTGTATATTATATAATTATATATATATTATTATATATATTATAATATATTAGATTATATATATATATATATTTATTAATATATATATATATATATTAATTATATATAATATAAGTATATATATATTATATATGAAATATATGGGTGTCTCACGTAGGTAATGTTTTTACAGCGGTGTTCCACGTAGGTGGATTGTTAAGTACTAAAATGTGTAAGAATGTAATATTAGTTCGAATATTTAATTCATTATGGAGGATGGGATATGTTAGTTGGTGTCTGCGCACGCGAATAGCGAAAACAGTCACAACATTTAAGTGCGAATGAGTACGAATAGGATGAATATAATTTTTATGGTTTTCTGTGAAATGTATTAAAAATGAGGTGGTGCTTACTCTTCAACATTTTTTGATACGTGCTGTCGTTTCCGGCGTAATGTACCTAAACAACTAGACCTCCTCGTAGAATCATTGTCTCGAAAAGCGAAACGTTCAATATGAAATAATTTAGTGCTAAATACACATATATATTTCAATAGTATTTAAAACTGTGTACACAATATAAACAAAGGAAATTAAATTAAAATACCTTAATGCACATACCTTTTTAAGATTACATTGATCGTAGCCAATAACTCACGGCATGTGAATGTGTACAACACAACTAACAGCTATCTTATATGGAGATTATGTAATAACCTACAAACGTTATCCGTAATGAATTGTTGTTGAAACGTATATACTTCAAGAGTGGTTTTTGGTTTTAGTCTCAGAGCCTACATTTGGACTGCACTGACCAAGTAAACGCAGGACAAAAGCGGACATGTTGAGGTCTTATTCCATTATGCAAAACAGGAATGAAATCGGCAGAGCTGCTGCGTAATAATGGACTAACTTAATCCACATCGCAACCCTCGAGCCACATGGCAATTCCCATATGAATTTTACACTTAGACGGTTTCCAAGGTACAGGGTGATTGTTCAACCCCCTCATCATGTACGGGAGGGGATCGTGGTTTGTACATTCGACTCGAACTATGGACGTTCTTGCTATAGCACGAATGAAAAATCCTACACGTCCTCATTATAGGAATGGCTAAGTTCGGTCTTCGAATATTCGAAGATAAAACCTATAAGACGGTTCGTGTTGCATAAAATGTATCCATATAGATCCAAACATGGTGCATCCCCGGTTTGCATCGGCAGACCAAACGGGTTTCTGGGATTCGCTGTCATGTAACTTGTATTTATTAGCAATGAACATGTTTATGCAGGGGCGTCTAGTTTTTTATGAGACAGTTGCGTGGCAGGAACAAATCCATATAAAATAAATATCAAGAGATTTTAGAATAGAACTCTGATAAACGCGTCCAAAAAATATATTCATCCGCATCGACATTTCGATGTTTTGTGCGTGGTTTTCGTATGCGCGTGCGCAGACACCAACGTAATAGTGCTGCGCGCTATTATGAATTTAAATAATACGAGCTTTGATTCTACACATTGTCATAAGACTTAAAACATATCCCGTTTGTGTACAGCTAAACCGTTCGTAAACATACTCATGAGACACCTTCTTTATAATATATAAAGATAATAATTATATATATATATTTAAAATCTATTAATTTATATATATGTTAATATATTATAGTATATTTTTATATTTGATATACTATTATATATAATATATATATTATAGTGTACGTCAATTGTGGAGCGAAAAATCTATATTATTTTGATAATATTTATTTATTATTTGCCACCAATTGCCAGAAACCAAAAAACGTTTGCCACCTCTAACTATATAAATTATATACTATATAATAAATAATTATATTATAATATATATATATATATAAATGTACAAATATATATTATTTAATATTATTATTATAATTAATATATCTTTTATACAAATAAATTATAAATATCTATTTTAGTTATTAATATATAAATAATATATAAATAATTAATTATATATTATTAATATTATATATTAATTATATACAAATTTATTTTTTCTATATATATATAATATATAATTATATATATATTATATATATCAGTCTATATAATATATATATATATATATGTATAATATATTATATATAATAGCCTTATATATATAATATTTTTATTTTCCTATTAGACTTCGAACAAGCCCCTCGCGTGTTACTTAGCATCGTGTTTCTTAACTAACTGAGAACCAAACGATTGAAGGCTGAAAGGAAACTTTGGAGAGAAATAAGCTCTCCCAAAAGGCTTGCTCGCTTCACGACTCTGGTTAAGTGGTAAATACTTTGCTATACCGTGGCAGTGAGAGTCTGGTTGAAACCCCAAACAGAAAGTAAAAAAAGATTCTTAATATTTTCAAACTGTGTGTAATAGCAGTTGTAAGAATAATATATATGATATATATATAATATATGATATATATAGAATATATTATATCTTATATAATATATATATAATATGATATATATATATAATATATATAATACTTATATATATTATATGAAGTGCGTGTGTGTATGTGCTATGCGTGTGTGTGTATCGTATGTATGGTATGTGTGTATATAAATATATTTATAGTTGTCGCTTGTGCAGTGATTTCTGATATGTCTATATAATGTTTTTATGTATTTTATTATTTATCCTTAAAAAGAAATATCCCAGTAGCTCAGTGGTAGAGCACTCGCCCAACAAAGCAAGGGTCCCAGGTTGACCTCTAGTCGGGTGGGAGAATGTGAGCTATTCACTCCCTGGGTTTGGCTTCATCCTGCTGGGACGTTAATTGAGTACATACACCCCTCCAAGCTTCTTAACAAATACTGTGAAAACTTGAAATTCACTACCAAGTACAGCGCGCATCCCATTACATGCTTTCGAAATACCAGTTATAGTACTTTCATATAAAATTGGTGCAAATTACGAAAGCAAAATAATGACGAGGGGCGACTCAGAATTGTTAAATCAGCAGCAGATATAATTCGATAAGACGTCAGATCAAAGTTTTTTGATAACAAATCTTATCCTTCATCAGACGATTTTCTCGATAATGTTTTCTAAACAATTCTTCTTCAATCTGTTATTATGGTGAATAAATGTAGAGAAAAAGATAAATTGTAAACCAAAATGACCTTCATTGCACATGCAGTCGTCGCTGCTGCTAGGCCAAAATCTTTTATATCGCTTATTCAAGTGGATCTTTGAGCGTTCCTTTCTAAAAGATAAAGTTCGAGAGTTGTACTAGGTAAGAAGAGGTCAATAGTTTCGAGATTTTAACCCTAAAAGATTCAAAGCTTACTGCTATATTTGAAGATTCAATCTCTCAATTTGTCCTTGACAACGCTGATATTAACATTGCAATCGTAGACGGACACATCTTTTACGAAATGGTTGCTATCCAGTGCGTAACACCCTCCACTTTGGTTTCTTCAGGTGAAAGAATAGAAAAACTAAAAAAGATTCGAGGCGCCCTTTTTAATTGGAGAATTTGGTAATATTCCAATGAGTAATTTTTAAACAGGAATATAGGTAGGACTTGAAAATATAAAATTCGAAACTATCAAAGGAAAAAATCCAGCTTAAAGTGCAATTCAATTGCTAACCAGCGACTTTATATGGATTTTCGGTAAATGGAAACGCTTGCTTAGTGTTCCAGGTTTGGAACGGCTCTATGGAAAGAGCAACATCATTCAAGAATTATTCTAAATCACGTAAATTGTTTTACATTTTGAAATTTCACCTCCAAGTTTTTATGATACTATATATAATGTAATTCTCACCGCAGCTAATTAATGCAAAGCATTAATTCAACCCTATTGTTTTGTGACATTTGTTACAACACTTTAAATTAAGGCTCGTGATATAATATCATTCAGCAGCAACAACTCTGAATATAGTTCAGTCATTTTCAGGCTTGTTGTGTTGAGCATGTTGTGTATGCTGCTGTATTCACTGACAAAATACTATCAGGATATGCCTATTAAAGAGCTTTAAGAGGACATATTTTGGTAAATCTGGCAATGGAGAAGGTCATTTTATCTATGATGAATATTATCAACCCAGAATAATCAACAGTTCTAGAAGTTTTCTCAAAGTTGATGCTCCCCCTTTTTAGAGAAAATTGAAGAACTTATCAAGTGTGTATTACGGAAACTCTCTGAACAGTTACTTGATCAAGCGAATAACTAAGCGAGAGCAAAACTATGGGTTTAATATATAAATATGGTTACCTTAGAAAAACAATATATATACCCACAGAAAGTAGTGGAAATTGGTTCTTTCATTTACAATGTATTCAAAAGGTACCTTTTTTCATGCAAGCGGTCATTTTCTGCATGCATAATCATGCCAACTTTGTTTACATAATATGAAATATGACAAAAGACTTTTACTATTAGGTGATCTGAAAAATTCTGGTCTGGCAAATGGACAGATATGACGGTAGAACAAACGCTTGTACGATCCATACTGGTGGATTAACTCTTAAATGGGTATCTCAGACAGCTCTATGACGAAAAGAATTTTTGCAATGCCCATTATTTTGATATTTTCAAAAAAGATTGAAGAATTCTGTCATGTATTATTCGCTAAAGCAGAACAATGTACAAATGCCAGGGTCTCGAAAATATCGAAGAGATGAAGAAGATTTTCAAAAGTTTGTAGAGTGGTTTTCGTATCACTATCCATTCCCTGTGAAGAAAATGTCATATCCTTAAGTAATGGAGTATAGGGAGACGAGAAGATTAATTTTTACAAAACATACGAGATCGGATATTTTTAATGACTAGCATAATTAATGAAAAGTTAAACAATGATAAGTTTAAGAGGAAGAATCGAGTTATGCCTCTTAAAGGATTTACTTCAAAAGTAAAAATCAATTAAGACATTCCTATTGACCGTGAGCTATTTTTCCGAAGAATTTCACTCATTAAAAAATCTAGTGAAGTGTTAAACAATATTTTGAATTTGAATTGGCCCCTCATTCACTTTCGGCCTTTGATGAAGTAGGAATGAACGAAACGAGGAAATCGTTGTTTTATGAGTTCGGTAATTTAATTCTGTAATTCGGTAATTCGGTAACGTTATTGACGGAGAATTTCTTCTCCATCGAACTATCTGACATTTCTTATATCTTATCGAAATGTGCAGACTACATAAAAAAAAGTACCAACGCTATCATTGTTTTCGATGGATATGTGAGTAAAATAGGTGCCAAAAGTACGAAAACAGCTGAGCGGGTTTAACGAATAAAGAATTATACTTCCACTTCGATGAGTCGATATTAGCACCTATGGGTCCAGAGCGATTTCTGCCGAACAATACAAAAAAAGAGTGACTCATCTTCAGGCTTTGACAGAACCTAAAAATGAAAATGTTGCTATGAAAAAAGCTGCCGAGGATGCTGACTCAAAAATTATTAATACCATTATTGAAGTGGCAAATAATTACGAATGTGTTGTTTTAGTTAGGGAGGACATTGACATTTTGGTGCTGCTGCCAGAATTAATTCCATCTCGTTCAAATTATATATACAGCATATATATATATATATATATATATATATATAATATTATATATATATAATATATAATATATAGTATATAATATATATATATATATAATATATATATATATATATATATATACTATATATATATATATACCTATACTATGATATCGATAATATCGAAGGATGACAACAAAATTTCCAACACCAGATGTCTTCAGAAATCTACTTATTACTGATTGACGACAAAATTAATTCGTTTTAATTTCTCATATTTTAAATCACTTACATAGAAAACTCTTTTGACAGGGATATAAAATTTCTACATTTATATTAATTTACAAAAAGAACTTCATTTTCTCGAAAAACATTATTTCTGAGAAATGGGTTTCCAGAATTTATTATTGACTCATTTTCGAAAACTACTTTCAGCAAAAGTTAAAGACAAATCTCAAGCTAAATTCGTCATAAAATAGAGAGTTTTAAAAACAAACTTTTCACAGTGTTAAATTTTAAAATTTATATTTTTTGAGGAAAAAAAATTGGGAATATTTTAAATTCAAAGATAAAATCCCTTTACCTTTATGCTCTCAGTAATAAATCATTACAAATGCGTGACTGCGATGCACCTACATAGGCAAACACAATACGCAAGCCTTCCACGCTATATTGCTGAGCATAAGGATATTTCATTTTAGAATCTCTTAGTACCATCAATCCTTCCCTCTCCCTATTCAGCTATAATTGCTCATTTTACTCTTCAGGAGTGCTCACCCTATATAGTATTACTTTATTGGAATTTAGTCCCAAAGCTGAGACCCGATCTTCAGTTGTTAGAATCCTTGTATATTTGGCATCTCAAACCGACCTTAAATGAAATCTTAAATTTTTAACAAGCTTTTAAAGACCAGGAACATGACATGAACTCAAGAACTCTTTTACTACAATGCTATTTAAAATCTTTATTTTATCATTTTCCTTTATCTATTTTAGACTTTATATTATTGTTAATTATTAAATTTAATTTTATATAATATCTATTTTAAATTTTTATATTAGATTGTAAACTGAAAATGGGAAGAAGTATTCTTACCCAGAACTAGTCGGCTATTTAAATTATATAAAATGTTTCAAATTCGTTTTTTTTTGGTATACTCGCTTTACTTATTTACGTCTAATAATATAGTATTCATAGTATACTATCTATATTTATTCCCTACTATAATTATATATATATGAGTATATTGTTATAATAAATAACACGTTATGTTAATATTAAATATATATAATATATATGATTATATGTATATATTATAATTATATATATTTAGAGAGTGTACGTATTATATAATATATATATATATATATTATATAATATATAGTGTTGATTACTGTTACTACATATAATATATATATATAATATATATATATATATATATTTAAGTTAATAACATATCAACCATTTCGTAATATAAGGAATGTAAAACCTCAAAGAAATTAAATAAAACTTTTAATAAACCCTGACCTAGTCTTCGGAGAATGCAAAGGTTTTCCTCCATTAGGCCCAGTACTAAGTGAACAAACATAAAAGGGTGAAATATACACACACATATGTATATATTATATATATATATATATAAATATAATATTAGGTATACCTTATATATATATATTTAATATTATATATACTATAAATAAATATATAATATAATATATAATATATTTATATATTTATAGTATATAATATATATATTATATATATATAGTATAATATATATATATAACCTAATTATAATTACATATATATAATATATATATATATATATATATATAGGTAGCCACCACTCACGTGCAGGACATTATTCGAGGAAGGGGCAGAAAAAAAAATGATGAAGGAAACCTAATCCATCCGAAGTTTAACGCATATAAAGGAGGTGACCGCAGACGGAAGACTTAAAGAGAAGGAGATTAATACAGCAGGAAAAAGCATATACGCAGAGAGTACCAACAGGAAGAGAGATGACAGAAGAAGAAGTGCAACTACAACGACCAAAGCTGGATGTCCCACAATAACTCATATAAATCTGAAATGGCTGCCATTCCTTGTGCAACGAGGCAAGCATTGTAGCTGGAATGCGAGATGCCAACTCACTCGAGCACATGCCGTTGTAGTACCTATAGTAAAGAGATAGAGCACCAATGTCACGTCGCAGAGATAGTGGGCCAACTGGAGTTGAAAAAAGTGACCGATTTATTATCTTGTAACATTTAGACCTCAACCATATCAAATAAAAGGGCGGAACTGAGCCCCCCAAATTTGCGAACAATACTCCATGAAAGGGTGGGTAAGACCCTTATATAATAGCAATAACTATTCGGAAGAAAAAAATACCCACAACCTGAATAGAGCCTCCAGTTTCTTTGAAGCGACCTTAGCAACCGTTTGATGTGAGGTTTCAAAAACAGCTTATTGTTTATGTTCAGAACAGGAATGTTTATGTTGTCCACAGGTGAGACGGGAGATCCGTCGAAGGAGATTGGATAGTTGAGAATTGTTTTTGAGAGGGAGATGTGAAGATGTTGAGTTTTTAAAGGGTTAAATTTCACAAGGTTGCGATGACTACACTGGGAAAACTCATCCAGGTCGGCAAGAATAGAATCGGAAAGCTGAAGTCGAAAACCAATTCTAGAAGCAAAAGAGGAAGCAGATTTGAAATGAGTGTAGTCATCGGCATAGGAATGAAGAGAGTTAGATATGCAGCTGAGAGATTGTTAGTGAAAAGTAAAAATAAAGTTAGAGATAGAGCACAACTTTGCGGTATACCACAATTAACAGGAAAAGAGGAAGAGGTTCTCCATAAAAGAGTTGCGATATGAACGACTGATAGAAACATTAGATACGTGAGAAAAGGGAGGAAGAACTTAAAGAAG
>JABUQX010117088.1:0-32500 GCA_015478945.1 Trachelipus rathkii
GAGAGGCAACACAGGGAAGAAAATGAGCGGCATCTGCCGCCCGGTGAACTACTTACTTAAGATAGCATTTATAATAGCATAACCGTGGAGTGTTACGGTCTCTGAAAGCGTGTCCACAAAAAAAGATAAGGATTTACAGCAGAAGTTGAGAAGAGCGCAACTTATCAGCAATACCCTGCAAAAAGAACGAGCCATCTATGATAGTGACTTGATGGTGGAGCAATTTCATCAAAATAAAACGGCTCTTACTGAAAGAGAACAAGGAGGATTGTTAGGATATATTTTGGAAGAAGTATGGGACTAGAGCAAGCACTCTTCAATGGAAGGAGAATCAATTTAAGTCTAAGGAACGGCTTCATCGAGAGTAAAACTTGGAGGAGGACAGGACAGTGCATTCAAGGAGGAGCAGAATAATTCAAATTTCAAGGTCTGTGACCCATAGAACCGACGATGACGCTCTACGAAAGATGGACGGGATGCAGTTCTACATAGAAGAGGGTTCCGCGTGTTACAATGTGAGAGAGAGAGAGAAAGGGCCAGGGTGGGCATTGGAAAGAGAGTTGGGCACGAAAAGCCGCTTTCCATAAGAGTGTAAGCAGTGCGTGGTGTCAAGGCAGGAGGATATAGACTGAGCCCCTACCTCATTGCAGTCCCGCCGCACCCCGCGAAGGTAAATTTTTTGGTTGTAAGGGGTGTGGAACCTAGTAAACACCTCCAAAAAAGGGAACAGGCTCTCTCCAGGGGGAAAGGTACTAGATGGAAAGGGGCCTGAAAATAGTAAGAACCTGGTTATGCCGCAATTGGCGACTAATTTGAGGAGAGTTTTTGAATTTGGAGAGGAAAATATTGAGAGTGGATAAGTCCTATGGCTATAATACCGTTGAAGGAGGACCGCTAAATGGATCCGGTGGTATGTAGTGTATATGTCCATAAGTAGACGTTGGGAGGGAGTAATAGCGTGGTTTGTTTAATTTTGTTATATTTGTTAGGGCTTGATTAATTGAGTTCTTGCTTTCTTATCATTTTTGTATATTCTGTGTATAAGGGTGTAGTAAAGCATGTATAGAAGGAGGGATCTTATAATGAATGATAAATTAGCTAAATCATCGTTAAAGACACATCAAAAAAGGCTAGCTCAAGGCTTAAACGGTTTGGTTTAGAATTAGCGTTGACTAAAGGTGAGAAAGATGAGAAGATTTAATGATTTGTGTGAATAACAGAGGAAGAAGATGCCAGATGGAGGACATGTTTGGGTAGTATATAATTATAATGCATTTTATTAGGAATTCAAATTTAGAAGTAAAGGATATATTGTTAAGTTTAGTAGAATAGCAAGGAGAGAAAGTGATACGCGTTTTAGGTTGCGAGCGACACAAGATAGGTGAGAATTATAAATGGACGTACGGAGTGAGTGTGGGTTGTACAGGTGAGAAGTTGCGAGATTGGCGCTTGAGTTTGACGGGGGGACATCGAGCAGAGATTAGCAACAAATAGTTCGTGAAGTGACTGTGTCTAGTGGGATGTATCGGTATATGGTGAAGATATAGATAGGAAGGGGAGTATCTCGTATCGGTAATCGGCACTAAAAGGCCGAAATAGAAACATGAGAGAACAGCCCGGTATCGGGTGAGTTCGGGTGATCAGGGGGCCTAGTCGGTGGGGTTGTGGGCCGCCGGCATGGGATACACCTCCGTACGGTACTGTGGAATCCCCTAATACCCTTAAGTAGGAGGAGAGCTCATCGCCCTATATTATATATATATATATATATATTATATATATATATATATCAGAGTCTAAGGGGTATCTAGGTACTACTATTTAACGGCTCAATAATGTTAATATAGAACGATAAGTATATAATATACGGGAATATCGATGAGCACAGTATACTCATGACGCAGCAGCCGTCTAGGATAACTAACTACTCCAATAACTATACTCAAAAATATAAAGAAGAATATAATAAAAAAAGATATAATAATTTATATATAATTACTAATATAAAGTATATATTATATATTATAAATACGGAAATAGATATAGAATATATGTATAGTAATATTAAAATAAATAATAAATAAATATAAAATAATGATAATAATATAATATAATAAAAATATGTGATTATAAAGATTATATATAATTAAATATATAAAAATAATAATATTAATATAATAATATAATTAAATAAATAACTGAAATAGTACGTATGATCATGAAACCTCAAATCACTAAACAAATAATAATATAATACAGGCCAATATACTATAAAACAATTATATAATCACATTAAATTAAATGATAATATAAGATAATATAAAAAATAAAATGACTGCATAATAATATAGTAAATAAAATAGTATAAATAATATAATTCAGGGGTAAAGTTACAGGATAGATAAAATATATGAAATATTCACGACATCCCCCCAGTCACTATATATAGAAACTATATATAACTATTTATATATATCTTGATAACTCCTTAGTTTGATTTATAAACCAGTATATATATTATATTATATTATATCATATATGAAATATGTGATATATATATATTTTATAATATTAGCCATTGGTTTTAAGAAATCAGATTTTCGATTTTTCATTCGAGCAGGTCCCAAAAATGTTATGCTATGTGATAAAAAATACCGACATTGGTCAACAAAGTTTTAGCTCTATTGGATATCGCTGACCAGTTTTATTAAATTTATTTACTAAAAGTTATGAAAAAATATCACGATTTATCACCAAAAAATCATAACAAGGTTATTCCCCCGATTAAATCGGTAACAGTATTTAAGGTACTGCACTTCATAGGTAGAATACATTTGAAGTATAGTTTATTATTTTTTCTTTTAAAAAATGATTTAAAGCAAAATATTATTTACAACAAATTAATAAAAAGGTTTTCAAGAAAATACTTATTAATTTTTCATTCAGGAGGTCAAGTTTCAGTCTCTCTCGCATCCATATTATGACACTTATAGAATACCGTGTAAGTCATAGAAGATTTTTTGTATATTATAAATTTTGTCTTTATTTTAAATGTTGAGGAGAAGGAATGGAGGTTAAAAACATAAGACCCAAAACAATCGAAAACGACCTTGAGGAATGAACGTATAGTTACCCAGGAAAATGTATGACAATAATGAAATGTGTGAAAGAAAAAAGTGGATTGAGTCAATTAAAAAGTGAAATATCTCAAATTATTTAATTCATATGTAGTTCTTAATTGTGGACAAGGACATAAAAACGATCAATATAGAGAGTGGTTTTGAAGTAGTTGGCTTTTTCGATTCGTCGGGTATACAAAACAAGGTCAGAATCTAGCTACCACCGTTAAGAAGATGTACTGCTTTGCTACCTCATCTTTTGTGGACAACTATTATTATACATTGATCAAATTTGTTCCCTCTTTCAGCTGTATTCATTTAACAACTTTAATTTTCCGAGCTATCTTTTGGGCATTTAGTAGTGTTTGATTTTCAGCCAGGCGTAACTGGGATCGTGAACTACTGAGAGAAAATCTGTGTAAGGTACCTTAAGCTATGAAAAAGGCCAAGCTCTGTTCTGCGACAAAATTATCAAGATCAATATTTATACTACTACTTGAATTTAATATTTTTTACTTGCAGTAAAACTAGCCATCGGTAATGTATTTTGAATTTTAATATATATCAACATTTCTAATAATCAATCAAGATTCTCAATAATTATATGTAAAGTATTTTTGCGGCCATTTTTTTCTTTTTACATTTTTGTGATAGCTGTTCTCAAATAATTTGAAGAAATCCTAATGTCAGAACTGCAGTTAAATTTAAAATATTTAGAGTCGGGGTTTTTCTGAATACCTGTGAATCAATTGTAACTGGTATTAATTAGATGTTTCTTAATAATATTTTTAAATCATTCCCTGAATAAAAAAGTATTTAGAAAAGCATTTTGCTCGAAACTCTTTACCTTGCCAACATTAAACGATGTATTATAAAAAATAAACAAAATGTCCACTCATTGTCTTTAAAAATCCATTAGTCAGACTAGTTAAACCGTCTCTAAAAAATAAATTTTCAAGGAATAGAGGGACTTTTGCCATCCATTCTGGCCTGATGGAAAGCACCAGGTGCTCTAAAACGTACTTCACTCGGGGGAAGTTTACCTAAGAAGATCAAACATAATTTTATGAATTCAAGATAATCATCACGAGGCTGTAGCTCTTTCATCTGTGAAAGAAGAAAACAAGATGCCTCTTCTTCGAATTTTTTTACTGTGTTTCTAACAGTTTCGTCCTCTACATCAACTTTGTATTTAGATTGGTCTATGTTCGACCAATGGTTTTGAAATTTTTTGAGAACATCTGGTTGAGGAATTTGAGGACCAGTGGTTTGATCCATTTAAAGTCCAAATACTGGCCTTCAAAACAACCTCCCAAGTATGGTGCCTTTACAAACCAAATGTAAAAGTAATTTTCTTCACAAGGCACTTTTTCAACTAAGGTACACGTACCTTTAAATTACCCTGTATTTACAGGTGTGGTGTCAAAACAGAAATGGCTATACAATTCTTGATTCACTACGATACCCCAAAATTCATCAAGAGCTTCACAAATGGCTTCGGCATTAAAAAACCCACCCAGAAAAACCAAAAAAACAATTAATTAGTTTACCAATGCTGAAGGAACAATACAACCTAATAATTGTTAGATAAATGAATAAATGATTTGAATTGCCAACCTTTCAAAATGTTTAAAATGAGGTCCTCTTTTGTTAAAGAGTTTAAAAGGTAATAGCTTTGTCCCAGTGCAAACTACAAGCACCCCATACAAGGTACTGAGTTCTTTAAAAACGGTCTTAATTATATTACGTCGCCTATATTTATCACATGCGCTACATAAATATTACGGGTGCCTTAATAAGGTACTTCTACTTAAGAACTAGTTTTAACTAATTTTACAACTTAGGGGCTTTCAGCAGTGGAGCCACTAATATAAAAACTCCCTGCGTTTCTGTTCCGAAATATTGCACCATATTCTAGTATACTTTGCTATGTTTATTCAGTAATTATTTCATTACTTCCTTCGGCTATCACTTTCCTTTTTCTTATTATCAGGACTTTCTTGTTACATCTAAATCACCCATCGGTCAAAGATTTCCTGAAGGGGACTTGATCCCCCAGCCATATAGGTTCCAAGATGATCTCCATCTATCCACGTCACAGGCCGTCAGAACTATGAATCACAGGTTAGATTGGTGAAGATTCTTAATTTCGTCTTTTTCTTCTGTAAAACAATTTATTTTAGATACTATTTAAAGTTAATATGAGGGAAAAAATAATAAAAAATTGTCTTAAGCTTACTAAAATATTGTATATTATAATATAAAAGCAATAAACTCAAATAACCAATAAAATATTAACAACAAAATAAAAAAAAAATAATACAAATGATAACACTACTAAATATGGTAAAACCTGACAAAAAAATGCATAATTATAATAACCAATAAAGAAAAAAAACTAAACTAATTAATAAAAAAAAAAAATAATAACAAAAATACCTAATATAACTCAATATATATATAAATAATTATAAATATAATATAAAAATAAATATAAATTAATAATAAATAATAAATAATATATAGATAATAATATATTATATCACTATATATTATAGTATATAAAAAAACTATAAAAGGCAATTATATATATATATATAATATATATTTTCACTATATAATATATACTAATATAACTACCATTATTATTATCATATATATAATATATTATATATATTCAAGGCTATGCGATCAATCGGACGCGTGCTCTCCGGGTTATAAATGACTTAAAAAAAATATATACATACTTTTATATTTGGTAGACATTACCTGCATTTCTTTAGAGCTATTCTCTGTTTCAGCTCTCCCATTTTAGCTATTCTCCCTACTCTCTGTTCTTCAGCTCGAGCCATTTTTCGATCGACACCTCCCATGTTTCCTGGACGTCCTTTTTTCCTTTGCATATTTAAAAACTATCTGTCCTCTGGGTTCGTTATTCTTAAAAGGGCGTCTTCCACTGCTATATCAAAGAGATCATCAAATGTGGATGTGAATGCAAGAACTTTCTCCTCTTGACCTTTGTTCTTCCGTGTACCAGTTTTCTGAAGATTTCTTCATTGATTGTATAATTTTTCAACTTTGGGTATGCGATGTTTCTGTAATTGGAAAGGTATTCTTACTTTCTCCTAAAATAGCATTACAAGTCTGCCAGAAACAATAATTAAAAGCAACCCTATTTTACTCGGAAAAGTGTTCAAATTCATTTTTTTAAAAAAGACAAATGAAAGCCTTTAAAATGAATCTACCTAGAAGGCACTGCTTAAACGATTACGGAGTAATGGGTTGAAATAATTTTTTTCTTTGCAAAAAACGTTGATTTCTTTCATAACTTCAGAGGCCCTGTTGGCACGGGTTAGCGATTGTCAGATTGATGCTAAAAACTTCGCCCCCAGTCACGTAATTTTTTATCATCACATAACAGCCATTTCTGACCTTTGGCCCAGTTAAGATTGTACTTTAAAAAAAAAAATCCACCTCGGCCACTCAAGCGAGGCACAATAATATATAGTAATTATAGTATTAAAATATAATTACTATAACAATAATATAAACTTAATATATAATATAAATTATGGATATAACTAATAATATAGTATATATATATTATATATATATATAAATGAATATATATTAGAAATATTATATATATAGAATATCAAATATAATAAAATTATCTGTTATAGGGGCTTTTGTGTTTTGATATTGAAAAACATTGACTATTTATTAATATTATATTATAAGATATATAAGTTATAGTATAGTATATATATAAAGAATAGATAATATATAGAATAGTATATAGATAAGAAAGAATATAATATATATTAATACTAGCATATAAAAAATATATATATATATTTATAACGACAAGGAAGGATAAGTTAATGATAAGATCTTTAAGGGTTATATTATATTACTACATTTATAAATAAATTTATTGAAATCCGCGTGTTTGTAGAGCAGTGGTCGTGCGCCCAGTTTGTGTTAATTCCGCATCACCCCAAGCATCATGCTTAAGCTTTCACTTGGAACGCCTTGTCCTACTTTTGAGCCCTCGGGTGCAAACTCATCTGCCTCTCACTTAACTAGCAATTTTCTATATCGGGCGAGAAAGGGAAAAAAGGAATCAACATAGATTGCTCGAAAATAATGGAAAAATAATAATATGTGCACTGGAAGATGAAAAAATGGGAACTTATGGAAAAATTGGGGAATCTCGTTCATGATAGTAGATTCAAGTCGAATAACCAAAAAATTATTAGTCGCCACCATAGTTAGCAAGAAATCGATGATGATAATAGATTCGAAATGATTAGTTGAATACCTACTCCAAGCAGGTTTCTCAACCTCTAAAGAGTTTTGAAGAAAGCAATTACGATAGAAATAAAGATAATAAGAATGAAATATAAAACAGTGAAAAAAACTAAAAGGAATTTAAGAAAAGATAAAAGAAGTATTAAGAAAAAAAAATCCCAATAACAAAAGTGAGAGGAGTTTTGAAATTGGAGTAAAGAAATAGGGAAACGGACCGAAAATTGTTTTAATTTTGAAAAGCGGTTCGATCGGGAATGTTGATATAATAACAATTTGGAATGGATAGTATGTTTCCCTGTTCAATAAGGTAGCGAATAAGCTAATCGAATTAAATGAGTGGAAATTACTAAAAATACTAATTTTGGAATAACACGGATTGGGATTAAGCTTAAATATTGAGATTGTGAACAAAATATTTAACAATTTAAATGTGATTTTGCTGAACTCATCTGAATATTGTTAAAATCTTTTGAGGTGTGGACTTTATTGCAGTCCGTTAAGTGAAACTGGACAGTTAGATTTCGACTAATGAAGACTGAAAACAAAATGAACAATACCCAAAAGCAGTCATAAAAAAACAAACTTACTAATTGTGTTGAAGGCTAAAAACTACGATATCGGAATAGCGCAAGTAATATCTGTAATAATCGTACATGATGTTATATATTGTAGGTTGTCAATATTAATGAAAGTTGTATTTTATTAACATTTTAAAAGAAGTCTTATACCTAAATAGTTAAATAAAGGACGATCCACTTTAAAATCACGAAAACAAGTCATAAGCTCTTGCGAGGACGGGGGATGTGTGTGGAGAAATTTTAAAAAATTGTTAGATTTATTTAACCTTTATATAAATTTTTATATTTTTATATTTTTATATTGTATACTTATATATATTGTTGTTGCCTTATAATAAAATTTTTTTATTGTTATTGGTATGTGGGTAATTTTATTGATGGGATTTTTAAAGAATTTAATTTTAATAAAATTAGAATATTAATAGATAAATAAAGTATGTGTGTTTTAATAATTCTTTAGTATTTACGATATTATAATTTTGAAAAATTATTTATTTTATTTGTAGTATTGTGATATATTATTGGAAGGGCTGCTATTTGGTTATTATGTATGGTGTAATGTATTGTGTGTGTGGGAAGTTTATGAAGTGAGTGTAATAGTTTAACTTGTAATATTTTTAATGATTGGTAATTAAGTTATCGTAAGTTGTTAATATATGCTAGGCATATATTTTCATTTTTAGTGTAAACCTTTTATTGTGGTTTGTTTTGGGTATACTTCGGCTCGAGCGTGCGTGAGGGAAACAAAACAGGAAGAGAGGGAAAGGACGCAACGCAACCGGAAGGAAGAGTAGCGAGGGCGCCCCGGCTCAGGAAGCCAAGGGGAAGAAACGGCGAGGCGGTGCCTAGAGCCAAAAAGAGAGGGGCCAGCCCCGTCAGGAATAGTACCACGCAGGGCAGGAGTCGAAACCGCGAACTACGAACAAAAAAAGTAAACCACCAAAAGAATGGTAGGATAAAGTAAATTGAACAGAAAAAAGAAAGACAAAAAAAAAAACAAAGGCGCCCAGAAAAGGAACGCGAAAAGAAGAATAAAACCGAGCCCACGCACCAAATCCAGACCAGAAAAGAACGGCGAGAAACCAATACGAGAGAACCCGAACTACACATATGACAAAATACCACATCGCGCATCCACAAAACAGAACCTGCCGGGAACCCACCAGGAAATAACAGAAGGTGAGGTGTCCTGCAGGTGTTGGAAGTACCCATGGAAGAGTGAAAAGATAACCCATCAAAACGTGCAGCCTGGTATAAATTAGAACGATATAGAGGCCGAAGAGAAGAGTATGGGGAAGAGAGAGGGTAAAAGGGTTGGAGAGTGTAAAAAAATGGGTGAAATGTAATAGAGAAGAAGAGAATAATAAACGAAGAGGTTTGAAGAGGGAGGAAGTGGGATTAATGTTTGAAGAAAAGAAAAAGGCCTTGGAAGTTGCGGTTATAAGGAAAATAATGAGACCAAGCTGGAAAGGAAAGTAGGCGATGATGGATTTGTGAGACAGACAACAAGTAGGAAAGTGAAGAGAGAATGCTACTCAAGCCATCCAAGGGTGAAACGAGAAAGAGAATATAGAAGGGAGCAGAAAGGGGACGTTAAGGTGGTAAGGAATAGTAAGCACATAAAAAAAATGTGAGGATGTCTCAAAAGGAAGAATGTAGGTAGAATAAAAGTGAGGTTAATGGAGGTGCTTGTCCAGGAGCGCAAGGTTGAAGTTGACAAGGAGTAAAATGTGACAGGTAAGAAGTGCCACAATATGGCGGGATGAATGCGAATGATAGTGTTATGATCCTAGATGACAATAAAATAAGACACAGTTGAGATTCGACGGGAAGGAAGAACGAAAGAGAATGCATTATTTTAGATGAGCCAGCTCTAGAAATGTTATGTTGGCCCTGAGGAAAGTTTGCCACAGAGCCTGAGGTCAAACAGGAAAATTTAGTTGATGGATACGTATTATGGAGTGGAGGATTTTAAAAATGCAGGAGTTAGATATAGGTAAAGATGGGAATAAGGGAGGGTGGGTAAGAAGATAAGGAATGTAAATAGGACCGATTATGAGAAAAAAAGAAGAAGATAGGCGCGAGAGGAAAAACTGATGTGAAAATAGGAGGGAAGACGCTGCGGTGCTTAGGTTATTGTGTGGAGAGAAGTAGTGAACAAGCAAATACGCTAGGGGGGAACCTACGATAAGCGTCTCAAAAGAAGCAGGTGAAAAGTGAAAGCTTACATGGAAGAGTGCTGAGCATACACAAGGGGCGCGCCGGAGCGCATGGGTACTGGATCTAAGTGTGATGGGTGCTAACATGGAGAAGAGATGAGAGTGAGCACCTGTATTATAAGATGTAAAAATGTAATAGTGAGTAGAGCGGTAAGAATAAGAAGAGAAGAAGTGATGAAATAATCAGGAAAATACCACATAACATTGGAAGAATGGTTGACAAGGATTATGAAAGAGAGAAGTGTAATGAGTGACGACAAAGATGCCGGTCACGATTAAGACGAGAAAAGGAGACCCGAGAAAAGAGGAGATGGAGTGATAAAGGTTAGGAGAACATATAGAGAGGAAGGTAGACAGAATGAATTGTCGCGCGAAGATTTAGGAGATGGTATGAGGAAGACAGATAAAGAGCGCATGTAAGCAGTGAGGACAGAGACCCAAACAAATGGGGGAGGTGGAGGGGGTTAGTGGGACAGATGGATTAATTCTAACGGAGGAAAGGCAGTATGTGGATGAGCCAAGGCATATGCAAGGGGTATGCCCTGGAGTTGTAAAAAAAGAGGTGATGGTGCAAAGCAGAGGGAAACCCGCGAGACGAAATAAACATGAGTATATCGTATAGCATCGTGCTAAGGCCGCTGCCAAACGTGGAAGACTCAGTGTAAGGTGATCTCAAGGAATAAACGTGTGAGGACCCAGACGTTATGATGAGCGATATAAGAATTACGTGATATATATGGCATCTAAGTAAGAATGAAGAGAAGAATGCATCAGAAAAGATAGAGGAGTAGAGCAAGTTAATAGGAACAAGTCTTCTAGCCAGGTGAGAAAGAACAAGAAATGAGGACTCATGGCGGAATTGTAGAAAGCTACTGCGTGCCTCGGAGGTAGAGGCTAAAGATAAGGAATTGCCATGAGGAAAGTCAAAAGTGGGGAGCGAGCTTAGTATGATTTAATAAGCGATGGACTCTTTCACAAAGATTTTCTCTGGATACACGCAGTTACAGTAGACATGCGAAAGCGCTGAAGAGTATTTATTTGTTGGTACCATGATACACCGCACCTAGAAAAGTATACAAAAGACCTGCTGTCTCAAAGGATAACAGCAGGAGCTCATGATTGATGCCGGGAAAGGAAATTAAGGAGGAGATGGGAGATGTTACCGCACAGAGGTTATAGATTGTGCAGAGAGCGATCTCAGATGGTGAGTGTATCAGCGCCGAGGTGTCCTCGGCGGGCGATGTATAATGTAAGGTGTGTGAACCATTCAATTGCACTAGATTGATATACAGCTCCCGGAGGCGTAGCGAGTCGAAGGAATTTACTGGGTGCATTGAGGTGGTGGATGTAAAGGGAAAAATGTAATTAGGGCGATCTACGAGAAGACCAGGAGAGGGTGTGTGATATAGGGATGAAATACATTACAATGGAGTACGCGTACAAAACTCCATCAAAGCAGTTCAAGGCGCTATGGTAGTGAATATAACGTGTGGCATTATCAAATACGGAAAGCTGCGTTCATGGTTCATGTCTCGTGAGGGGTAATTACGTTTATTTACCTCCGTAGATGTTATTGTTGATAATGGAAAATGTATACAGAGAAGGGTGGTATGGGTGGAGGAGTGCTGTATAGGTTATATTAAATATATGTTGGAGAGTGGTGTGGTACCGCGGATTGGGAGGATGGTTTGGTTTGAGTTCCCCTGTATAAGGGGAAAGGGATAGGATGGAATGTGGGAATTATGGAGGTATATGTCTTTTAAGTGTGGGATAGGGAAAGTGTATGATAGAATACTGATTGAGAGAGTGAGCGGGTTTACGGAAGGAAGAATGGGGAAGAACAAGGAGGGATTAGGGTGGAAGAGGTTGTGTGGATCAAGTGTTTACCTAAAGATGCTTATTGTGGAGAAAGTATTGAGAGAAGGGAAAGTGTTAATGGGTGTTTTTTAAGATTTAGAGAAAGCATATAGTAGGAGTGAAAAGGTTTGAATTGTGGAGGGTGTTGGAGGAAATGGAGTGGGGGTAAATTAGGTAGAGGATCAGGGCATTTTACAAAGAATAGTAGGAATGTGTGTGAGGAGTGTAGGAGGAGAGTGTAGATGTTTGGGGTGGCGAGAGGACTGAGGCAGGGGTTTGTAATGTCGCCGTGGCTATTTTTAAATTTGTTTATGGAGAGTGTTTGCAGAGGAATGGTGAGGAGGGAGGGGGGTGGCTCAAATGGGAATGATAGAGGGAAGTGAACATGAATACTGTTTGCGGATTGATACTGTCCTAGTGGCGAAGAGCGCGAAAGGGTTGAGGTATTTGGTGAGGGAGTTTGAGAGAATATGCGGACAAACAGTTCTTTAAAATTAAATCCTGTAAGAGTAAAGTGTTTAGTGTTTGAGGAGGAGGAAGTGAGGAGAGGGAGGGGTTAGAGGTTCGAGTGGGGGGTGTAGTTTTGGAGAAGTAAAGATTTTTTAGATATTTAGGGATGGATTTGGGTTAAGGCGGGAGGGATGAAGGAGGAGATAGAAGCATAGAGGAGGAGAAGTTTATGAGAGCTTTGAGTTGGTCTGAGGAAGGTATGAAGGGGGGGGATTTATCACAGAAAGTAAGATAAGTATGTTTGAAAAAATTTGTGTACAGCGGTGGTGTTATGGGTGTGAAACGTGGGGTTTGAATGCCAGGTCCAGGAAAAGTTTGGGAAAGTATTTTGAGATGAAGGGGTTGAGAGCGGTTGTGGGGGGATTAGTAGAAGGGAGAGGATTAGGATTAGGGTTGGTAAGGGAGAGATGTGAGTGGAGGAATGGTGGTGGGAAGAGGCGGAGAAGGGAATGTTTAAAGATTGGTATGGCATCTTGGTTGAGAATGGAGGAACAGAGATTAGTTAGGAGAGTATGGGAGGCGAGGGGATAGAAGGAGAGAAGGGGAGACAAGAAGGATGGATGGATGGAATAAAAGAGATGCTGGAGGAGGGAGGGATGAGGAGGAAGAGGGTAGGGTGTTGGCGAGATAGAGTGGGGTTGGAGGGAGGTGGTGGGGGCGATGATGAGGGGGGGTGTTTAGGTGGGAGAGTTTACGTACCACTAAACCCCGCTCAAGCGGTGAAAAAAAAGTGATGCATAATTATAATAAATAATAATAATATATATATATATATTATTACGTTATATATATATATTATATTATATATTATAATTATATACTACTTATATATATATTATATATATATCATATGATATATATATATATATTATATATATTATATATAATATATATATTATATATATATATATATATATATATATATATATATATATATATATATATATATATCATATTATAATCTTGTTATTATAACCCCACAGGAATAAAACAAGTTAAAAATTTGTATATCTTCGAAAGAACAACCGCCAATCCTTGTTCAGGCTCGATTTTATTAAAACTACTAAAATAAAAAGGGGAAAAGCAAAAGTTGTAAATCCAACCAATTGGTTGGTTTACCTATTACGTAATGTTATTGTTTAGATTTTTAATAATTACTGACAACTTTGAAAAATGTTTAGGAACATACTTTGTAAAATCATGTATTAAATTATATTATTACAAGAACTAAAATTTTTAACATTTCTGATAAGAAATGATTCTATGAACTGTTTCCTGTGCACCTCATTTTTGGAAGAGATCAAAGACATTCCCAACGTCGATTCTGTGCTCTTCTAGAATCCTATGCCTGTGTAATGATGAATTATTGTCTCCAATCCTCAAAGAATAGTCATGCTGGTATTTTCTTCGTGATACATCAGAGGTTTCTCCTAAAAATATACCATTACAACAATCCTTACAGGGAATCTTGCAAACTCCTGAATTACTGTGTTGCTGCTTAGTAAATTTTTGGCTATGAAAATACTTTTTAATAGTGAAATGAACACTGGATACTAGTGAAAACTCTTTTGGAATGAATTTCTTAAAATTTTCTGATGGAACAGGAATATTTACTAAGCAGCAACACAGTAAAAAAAATGTAGATCAAACTAAACCAGAGACTGATGAAACTGAATATGAAGTTCCTTAAAGTAGCACCCTAAATCATTTTATTCTAAAATGATATATAGTCTTATGACCTCACATGTAAAATATTTAGTGTCCTATGCAGATGATTGTGTACTTTGGGTTTCTGATTCAAATCTTCAGGTTACTGCTTAAACAATTTAGGAAGCTTTATATTCCCTAGTGAAATAATCTGAGACCTGTTGATTTTTCATTAGCAAAATCAATTGTGTTATATTCGCATGTTGTTTTCAAAATGATCCCCTCATGTAGGAATTCAAATACACAGCTTTACAAATGTCTTGTATTATATTTTCATCAATAGTTAGCTTAAATGTATACGGTATAATAAATATATTAAAGGTAACACATAGAAACCCATGGTATCCTTAAAATATTTTGGAAATAAGAAATGAGAGTCATAAAGAGGAATAATATTGCATCTTAATTAAACTATTAAATGGTCAAGTATAGATTTAATTTTTACCACCTCTCATAAAACAATGCAAAATCCATGATCACTGACAAAACTAGGGAATAAATAAGACATATTGTTGGAGTTCTCCATTGTAGAATAGTGGACTACTTAGAAACAAAATCTTACAATGTCATTAACAATAAAAGAAAAATATATTGGTATCAACATAATATATATACTGGTCAGAGGAAGTTGTGTTCTGACTGTGCTCTGCCATTTTAGTGTGCAATTTGTTTATTTATTGTCAATTTTTGTGGTAATTGTTGTTTTTTTGTATTATAAATAATAGTGCTAATAGTTTGCTGTATTTAGTTTTAAGAAAATCAGTTGTTATAGTTAATTTAGCACTATTATTGGACTAGGTGCAGTGTTTTGATAGCCTTAACCCTTGGCTAGCATAGGTAAGAGCATTTACTGTATTATGTGTGGAGGTTTATTTGGATTCTTAAAGATTTTCTGTATTTAATTACAGTCTTTAATAATTGTTACTTTAATTTGGTGATAATTTAAGTTAGATTAAGTTTCTCAGAGTCATAGACTACAGTTAGGCCTACCTTATAATTTTGATATATTCCTGGCCTAGGCTAAGCTAGATTTAAGCTTGTTTAAATTTTTGACCTGTTTTGAAGATATTAGTTTATTTCTTTTTAGGCTATAGTGATATTTAAACTGTAGTTGGTAAATAATAGTTACAAGTTAGTAAAGCTAATAATATTTAAAGTATGTATGCTGTGTGTGATGTAACTGTGGGACTGTGAGAGCTGAATATGTGAATAGCTCCTGTTGTTGTTTGTTTTGAATGCAGAGAATGTATTGTAAAAGGAGATTGCAAAGACTAAATGAAATATGCAATGATTGAAAGATTTGTATTTGGTTGAAGAAAGGAGAGACAGTGTTAGGAAAAAAGTTAGTAAGGATGTTGAGGCGGGAGGGAGCGAGATATAGGGTAGATAGGAATAGTGATTCACCTAGGCAAGAAGATGAAAGGGAAAAGGAAAAGTAGTTGTCAATAGGTCTGCAGATGAATGAGAAGTTTTAGAAAATAGAAATAATAAGATGAGGATCTCGAAAGTCAAGTCACGCCTGTGACTGCAGTAACAGGTTCGATCTCGTCTTCCAGATGGGAGGACTGAGAGGGCCAATGGTATGTTGAGTTTTCTAAAGGGAAGACTGATGCATTCTTAATTGGAGACTCTATGATACGATGCCTAAATATTTATTTTAAAATCAGGATAAAAAGAAACAATTGAGAGTGTTATCCAGGTGCCCGAGTGAGTGATATCGTGGATAGGATAGATAGAGAGATTGATTCTACAAATGTTGATTCAAATGTGATTGTGCATGTGGGTACAAATAATATAGGACATAAAGGTCAGAAGAATTAATAGCAGATTATAGGAAGTTTGATTCAGCAAGACTGAACGTACTGGAAGATGGCTGCAATGATTTTCTGGGATTCTTAACGTTGAAGTGCATATCAGGATAGGCAGGTCAAGGAAAGTGGTGAGTAAGGGGCTTTAGTGCGTAAATGAACAGGGTTACGAAATTGAAGTGTTTTTCAAAGAAAACATTAGGCTTTTGGATTTGTGGAGAGAATTTCTGGATAAAGATCTTTTTGCAGCAGATGGAGCACCCTATTCGAGGGATATAATCTCCTAGGGTAAGCACTCAATTCAGTATTCATCATTGCATATTTTCTTTTATAATTTAATATTATTAACTCCGTTAGTTGCTTATTATAGAGCATATCAATATGTTTACACCTTAATCCTGTCATTGTCTTCTTGGGTCTACAATCCCATTCAACTTGGATATTGTTGCCAAACAGAACTCAGTCTACAGGAACCAAACAACAACCTAAAGTTTCTTAAATATATTCTGATTGTTTATTGCATCCAATATCACACAATTCCTCCATACTTTGTTCCATTTAACTACACTCATTTTAAGTAGCAACGGAAGTGAAAGTTTTTGGAACTTGGACACAGTATCAGTTTATAATTGCTTATGCAATATAAACCTACAGTTATCGGAACCTTGCAAGGTCATTGTATATATATTTAGAATCCCCCCCCCCTTAAAGTAAGAAATAATAAATAGAAAACGTTCATCTTTGCTTATTCCCAACCGATTATTTGATATATTTACTACATTTAAGTGGAGAGGATTCACCCGTAAAAGTGGAATTCAGCAGTGTTATTGGAAGTGTGTTTTCGTGGAATTACTGGAGTAGTAGGAGTTTTTTGTCAATTCTGGTGAGTGGCATGGCAGCCGTTAGAGTAAACCCTAATATTACTAACAATACTAACTGTATTTATATTATTAGTAGCACTAATTGTAGTAATAGAATAGGCTAACCTATTCCGAAATAACTGTCCTTCCTGATTTAGAATGCAGTCTTAGTTTTAGTGTCAGAACTCAGTCATAGTTTTCTTAAGTTTAAGTGTGTATGTTTGAGGTGGACTCTGTTTTTCTACCGGGTAATATTTCATTCAGAGCACATTAACTTTCCCTTGTGGGTTTCTATCAGCCACTGAGTGCTTCGCCACTCTCCCTTACATTGTAAAGGTGTTGGGCTTTTCAGTACCAGTTTGGAGACTTGTTTATCAAAAAACTAAGTAAAGTTGGGGGTGATGGGCTAAATCTGGATATGAATAATAGCAATGGTAACTGCAATAGTGGGGAGATAAATAAAAGTAGTGTTGTTACAGGTTCAAATAATGATGATAGCAATAAAAATAACAGCATTTCGAATATCAAATGCTTTTACACAAATGCTCATAGCCTTAGAAATAAAAAAGATGAGCTGATTAGTTATACCATAAATGAGAATCTAGACATTATTTGTATAACTGAAGCATGGCTTAATGAAGAATTATATGGAGACTCCTTTCAGGAATATGAAATAGACGGATATTCACTTTATTTTTGACTGACTTTAAAACTAATCATGATATTGAATCGTTGTGGGTAGATATCCTTATCTACAATAAATCATACAGAATGGAGCATTTTATAGACCTCCTGGCCAGTCAAGAATTAGACATGGAAATTGTGAAAGAAATTGATACAGCATGCCACAAGTAAAGAAAAAAGGTATAGTCATAATGGGTGATTTTAATTTTCCTGGCATTCAATGGAATTGCTTGTCTAATATGGACGCATAGTAGTTCTGGTATTTATATTGTAATATAGATAACTTTTTAAGCAAGATGGTCCATGAACCCCCACAACATGATGCACTATTGGATAAATATTAACTAACGATGAAAGTATGGTGGATGAGGTTAGAGTTGAGGAGAATTTAGGACTTAGTGACCATTATATAATTAGATTTAATATGAATGTGACTATCTTGGGCCCATTGCAAGTTTAATATGGGAAAATTCTTAGATTTCCGAAATGGCGATTCTACCAAATTTCAAGACATGCTTAGTAGGGTGGAACGAAAAAAAGTGATATTTTTTTTTCCTAAACCTAATAGTGAGGAAAAGTTGCCTTTTGATATGAATGCTTTAACTTAAAATTTGGGAAATGGACGACAATTATTACTGGTCGCCTCAAGAGGTTTGATTGTAATGTTTTTCTTGAAAAAATGCACAATTATTCTAATACTGAACAATAATACTGTTCAGGTACTAACTATTTTTAATGTAATAGTACGTAAAATGTACTGTAAACGTTTTAGTGCATACATGTAATCACAAAAATTTGGTCAACCTAGATAAACTTATTCTGTTGCTCCAACAATTCCATTTATAATTCTTTAATATTTTCATAATGCACAAAACACTTTTAACTACCCCGACGCCGGGCGCCCGGGCGCCGCGCGCACTGTTCGGCTGCCTTTCTGATAGTATCGTAAATTAATTGCCAAGCTTGTTTCATTTTCTCATTCTTTGCAAGGGTTCCCGTTATAACGGCTAGCACGTGTTTTATTGTTTAATTGTTTATTTGATTTATGTTAATCTTATAATACCATCGTTTAAATCTTTCCGGCCTAGAATATGGCGTCTACGCAGTCAACTTCATTAGTTTTAAAGAGTTAGAAAAACATTGTAAAGTTGTATTGTTTTAGAAAGACCAAGACGGCTAAAGACAGTGTTTTACCTACTTATGAAGACATAGTGAAGTTTTTCTTGTGGTTAAGACATACCTCTGAAATTTAAATACTGGGTGAAATAGGTGAGATCACTTCTTTAAAGGTGACCGAGTTATGAAATAGAGCTTTTATTCCCATAGTATCGCATAATCGGATTATGAAATTATTTAGAGACTATTATGAGAAGTACAGAAATCTTTTAAAACCATGTAAAGGGCGAAAAAATGACTAGAATAAATTAAAATTAAATTTATTCCAGGAAAATGCTCCCCCAAAAAGTTGTCTGATATTGAAGCATGCAAATGCAAAGATTTTTCTACATGCAATTGTGAAAAATCCCGAAAAGTGCCTAAAGAAGAGCAATTGTTTCTTATTGACCAATGAACTGAGAGAAAAATGGTCATGAATTTTTTTGATATTGTGGCCACCATGAAAAAGCAAGTAAAAAAAAAGTTGAAGGAAATAAGATATTTTAGGTATAAAGAAGCTGATTCAACAATAAATAAAGTGGATGATAGTTTGGGAAACAAAGATGATGGAGCTGGAGAAGTATCTACACTGGCTATTAAAAATTGCAGTGATGTGAACATCCACATCCCTGCAATTTTCAATAGCCAGTGCAGATTCTTCTCCAGCTCCATCTTCTTTATTTCCCAAACTATCGTCCACTTTATTTATTGCTGAATCAGTTTCTTTATTTTTCTTTTTTTTTCCTGGAAGCTACAATATCAGTAGAACTCATTACCACTTTTCTCTCAGTTCATTGGTCAATAAAAAACAATTGCTCTTCTTTAGGCACTTTTTGGGATTTTTCACAATTGCATGTAGAAAAATCTTTGCATTTGCATGCTGCAATATCAGACAGCTTTTTTGGGGGCATTTTCTTGCAATAAATTTAATTTTAATTTATACTTGTTGTCATTTTATCGCCCTTTACATAGTTTTAAAAGATATCTGTACTTCTTATATTAGTCTCTAAATAGTTTCATAATCCGATAATGCAATACTATAGGAATTAAAGCTCTATTCCATAACTCAGTCACCTTTAAAGAAATGATTTCACCTATTTCACCCAGTGTTTTAATTTCAGAGGAATGTCTTAACAACAAGAAAAACTTCACTATGTCTTCATAAGTAGGTAAAACACGGTCTTTTAGCCGTCTTGGAACACCAAAAACAATAAAACTCGCAGTTTTTCGTATTCTTTTCCCTAGTCTTTAAAAATGATGATCCTTATTACCCAATTATATATTTTAGGCAGTAAAGATTTAAAGATGGTATTATAAAATTAACATAAATCAAATAAGTAATTAAACAATAAAACACGTGCTACTGTTACTAACGGTCGACTCACAATGATGACAAATGAGAAATGAAACAAGCTGGCAATTAGTTACGCATGCATATCAGAAAGGCGCGAAACAGTGGTGGGGGAGTTAAAAGTGTTTTGTGCATTATGAAAATATTAAAGAATTATAAATGGAAATTGTTGGAGCAACAGAATAAGTTTAGCTAGGTTGAAAAAGGTGAACCATTATGCACTAAAACGTAATATTACGTACTATTACATTAAATATTAGTACACCAAGTGACAACTATAATTCCTGTCACTGTATTAGAAAATTTCTTGCATTTTTTTCAAAAAAACATTACAATCAAACCTCTTGAGCGCACCGGTAATAATTGTCGTACATTTCTCAAATTTTAAGGGTAAAGCATACATATCAAAAGGCAATTTTTCCGCACAATTAGGTTTAGAAAAAAAATATTTCACTTTTTTCATTCCACCCTAATGCTTAGTACAACTGACCAGGATAAAGAGTTTAAAGAACAAAACTGTTTTATCATGTGGGAACATTTTAAGCAAATTTTAATGAATATTCAGTCAGTATGTTTTAAAGATAAACCCATTAGGGTGGCGAAGAGAAACCTGTTTGGTGATACAAAGAGACTGAGAGGAAAATTAATGAAAAGCGCAGATGTTTTAAAATATTCAAGGATAGTAATAGGGAGGATGATTTAGAAAATTATAGGAAAAATAGAAACGAACAACCAGTCAATAATAAAGGCAAAGAGAGAGGCAGAAATTAATTTAGCAAGGAATAGTAATAAGAACCTGAAGAAGTTTTTTATCTTTTATAAATTTAAAAGTAAGAATATTACAATTGGTTCAATTAATTGATGAAAATTTAGTGAGTTCAGATAAGAAGATGGTCAACATTTTCAATGCTTATTTTGCTTCAGTGTATACTGAGGAAAGGTTAGGTAATAGTTTGGAGACTAATAGTTCTTGTATGCATGTAACAAATAGATTTAACGAATTAGAATTTGACAAAGATATTAAACGTTTACTAGACCATATTGATCCAAGTAAAGCTGCAGGTCCTGATGGTATATATGGTACAATTCTGAAGGAGGGTAGTACCAGCATTGCAAAGGCACTGGTATTTGCATTCTTTAAGTGATTTTTAACATTTGGTGAGGTACCAGATGACTGGAAAACAGCATATGTTGTACCTATTTATAAGAAAGGTAGTAAGGAAGATTTGGGAAATTAAAGGCCAGTTAGCTTAAAATCTCTGGTTGTAAAGGTTCTGCAACAGTTACTGAAAGATCATATAGAGAAATATTTAGAAGATAACAAGGTATTGTATGACTCCCAGCAATTTTCAGAAAGGGTAGGTCATATCAGACAAATCTTTTTGAATTTATGGAACACATTACTGACTGCACTGACCAAGGAGATCCAGTTGATATTATATATTTAAACTTAAGCAAAGCTTTTGATAAGGTTCCCCACATAAGGTGATGAACAAGTTATTGCAATGTGGTATAGGTGGAGTGGTACATGGTTGGATTAGGAGTGGTTGTGGAATAGAAAACAATGTGTATAACTAAATGGCAATGTCATCATGGGAAATAGTGAAGAGTGGTGTCCCACAGGGTTCAGTGCTGGGGCCACTATTGTTCCTCATATATATAAATGATTTAGATCAGGGACTTAAATGCAAGGTTTCTAAGTTTGCAGATGATACCAAAGTGGCCACCTCAGTTAGGAATAGTGAAGGATGTATAAAGATTCAAAAGGATCTTGATAAACTTCTTGGGTAGGCAGATAAGTGGCAAATGAATTTGAATAGTAAAAAGTGTAAGGTTCTTCACCTAGGTTACTCAAATAAAAGTTTTAACTACGATATGAATGGGGATTGGATTGAGTTTGTGAACCAAGAAAAAGATTATAAGCAGTAATTTGAAAGTAGCTAATCAGTGTTTGGAAGCAAGGAATAAAGCTAATAAGATGCTGGGCATAATAAGTCGCAATGATGTTTACAAGAGCAAGGAAGTAATAAGTAAACTGTATAATGATATGTTAGGCCAGTAAGAATAAATCAACAACGGAAATGCTGAATTAACTGGTTCATAAAATAAGGTATAACAATAATAAATCAACAAAAGCGGAAATGCTGTATTAACTGGTTCGCAAATAATAGGAATAAATTGGACACCGGGTAAAAGTGTGGTGTCTTGTTTGTGAAAAATACACTCAACAATATACTTTTACTTATCTTTAGATATTAAATCTTGTTTCCAAATGAAGCATTGGGTATTCTTCAGGTAAGTATTTAGAGTAATCAATTCTTCTTTACCGTGTCAAACAGTTCTTCAATGATGAATTACAAAAATGCTCATATAATATTTCAGTTCAGTAGAATCGGAATATGTAGAATAGTTTCTTGAAAATCCTCTTCTATTTCAGGTATCAAAATGATGAAGTTTTAAGAAGTAGATATAGACTCTCCAGTATGACAACACAGTAGTCACAAAGTCCACAATGACAAGATGACTTCAATATTATTTCATCAATATGGTATTCCCAAGACAGTTTTCCATTACAAGGTAAGGTTTCACAGTTGGGTCTCAGCCCAAAATCAGTTTAACCAGAGGTTTGTTTAAGGCTGGTCATCAGCCCAAGATTTGCTCTCACAGTTGGGTCTCAGCCCAACATCAGTTCCCTATTAATAATAATATATGATAATATATAATAGTTTTTATCTGATTTAATTTGATTTATCTCACTTAAATTAGGTTTTTAACATACTCTTTTCTATTATCATACAACATCTACGAGGGGAACAATCTCATCTGTTGACACTTCTAATGTTGGATAACTTCTTGTTGACAGATTCCAAGTTAATTCCGCTTTCAAGATTTACAGTCAGAGATATAACCTAATAAAGAATCTCTCATAGAAAAAACTTTTATATTACACATCAGGTATAGAGATGACGATTTCTATATTCATTCAGATGTTAAATCTTACATCTAATATGATTGTGAGTGTAAAAAATATTAACTTGAGATTACAAACGAATCTCAACGCAGATATTCTTATCTGCTGATAGGGGAATATCTATGTCACACAGGTATAATGAATAGATTCTTTATGTCTTAATACATAAGTTATGTGAATCAAACTAAGTTATCAACTATTTTAAAATTTAAAAAATACTCGTAAAGGAAATTATGATATATGATAATAAGTTATATCAACATGTACTGCAATACATGACATTGATTGCATTAGTGCTTGCCAGGTTCCATAAAATGAGACAAAATAGCTCCCTTTATATCCTTCCCTGATAAATTTGAGCCCCTCCCTTTATTTTCACCCATGAATGCGTGTCTATGAAAAGGTTGGTAGAATATATTAAGTATCTGGAGTACGAATGATCTGCTAGAGAATATATATAAGAACTAAATATATTAACACAGTTATATATAACAATGGGATTACTGTAATACTTGACTAACACAAGATATCTCTTATTGGAATCTCAGGTGAAAAATATATACATCATTGTAACATATTGATAGTGATACCCAATTATTGTTATGATTTCGCTCTACTATATGTTGTAAATCATCGATCCCCAATAACCTCAGGGCGATTTTAGGAACGGCCATGTATAATAGAAGGTTGCTAACTTTCCAAACTTGTTGATGACATTAAATGGAGAATGTGGCTTCGCATCTTTTGCCAAACTCGCAAATTCAGCGATCTATCTCCACTTACACATACATTAACGAGAGCAAATTAAACCCAGCAGCATCCTTCTCTACTAATTCCTCCCTGATTTGAGGGAATGTTAATGAATTATGCCTGAGGCAGGCAGTGAGACATGAAGAAAATCCTCGCTTCACTTTGGTTTATTTTCTATAATACTTCTGTTTGATGTCTCCTGTCCACTTATTGCTATGCACTTGCTTACGATTACTCTGGAAAAATCTTGGCAATGGTTTAAAACACCTTTTTGACTTGTTTTGTCTGATGCAGTTATTGATTTAAGTGTCGTGCGGATAAGCCATAGTCTGTGGTAAATGGACAAATGCCGCAAAACCATATTAATTATCCAATCTTGTGAGTTATAAAAGGGTATCTCTATGACCGATTCCATGGACATTCAGATACATTTTTGGGCTCGTCTGGATGAAGAGAGGTCATTCGTAGTACATATTTTTTAAGAGTGTTGGATTTTTCTTAGCATTTGCTTTTTCCATGCTAGAGAGTAGAGCAGTGGCAGATATTCACCACAGCTTTAACAGATGCAGGCTTTTTTTTCTTTTGAATAAGCTCTTCTTTGTGAATGTTATAATAATAATTTTTAAATCTTTTCTGCTCAGATTAATAATTGTACAACTGTACCCTGAGGGAATTAAAATCATTTATGTAGTATGCAATAAAGTTGCATAAATGTAATTGTTATACATAAAATTTATACTTCAGACCATCATCATCCTATATGAAGTACATAACTTTATCTGAGATACTAGTTTATGATTACATTTAATATTTCAATAATTGGAAAAAAATTGAAATTTAGAGTCATTTAAAAAAGTTTTTCAATTAATTTTTTCCTATATAATCAATAAACTATTCCATTATTTACATGTTCTCATAATAACATATTTCATTTGATAATTTAATGTAATGTGCCAAAATCATTTTGGGTTTTTCATATTAATGTTACCTACCTGATTTAATGAAATTGTGAAGCAAACATCTAAAATTAATATTCAGTTAAAGGATATGCTAAGTTATTATCTAATATCGTTACACATTATAGTAGAGAAACCTGTTCGACGATTTAGGACTTCATCATAAAAAATTTTTCGCATTCTTTTAATAGTGAGGATTTAAGCATTATAAATTCAAATATGAAATTCCCCTCAATCCAAACAAACTCAAATAACTTTATTGAGCACGCAACATCACCACCATGGTCCTTCAAGAATTAATGAACCTAAAATTTTATGTTTTTTTAGTGATGCAATCTATATTACTAAGTCGTCAGCATTAATTGTAGCATTATGAATTTTAAATTTATTTTTATACATGCAGTTTAACCATAAATTAGTCAGACCAGATTATAATCACCCAAAAACTATGGCCAAATTAATTTGCTTTCCCTTATTTGAATAGAGAAACGAGAAAGGTAAATTCCACAAAAATAAGGATGGTTAATATAAATGTTACTAAATACAAAACTTCTCGAGAAAATATTAAATTATTGAGTTGTTTATATTTGAATATTACAATTTACATTCATACTGTATAAAAGAATTCAAAATCCATGCATTTATTAAAAAATCCTTCAGAGAAGAGATGAACACTGAAGTTATATAAAGAAAATTCTTCCATTATTCTTCTGGGGAATCGGTATATTGGCAAGTAGGGCAGTGCAGAGCCTAAGTTATAGTCGCTCCACCCCTAAGCCATTCGTCAAACAGGCAAACTTCTTTAAATTATTTCCATGAATGATAGGTTGGTTCATATTATAATATACTTGAACAAAGGTCCGAAACAACTCAGTGAAGGCTGTTATAACTTCTGAGATTGGCATTTGACCAGGAAGAGACAACAATCGAAGCTTTTTCTGCATTTGCTTTCCTTGTATCTGATATTTATGTGGATGTTTTCTCAATTCTTCAACTATAGAACTCCGGAGTTCAGGATGACGTTCAGGGATTCCATATAAATAGAAAAACACTTATACATTGAATCACCTCCGCCGGAAACTTCAATGGGAAAATAACCATCAGGAATAAATTCTATAGAGGACTCTTCCGAAATTGGGTCCGTAACTTCATTTACAGCCGATCGAGAAAGGGCATCCGCTACCACATTTTGATGACCTGAGATATGACGAATCTCAAAGTCATATTCGTTTAACTCTTCCATGGTCCTAGCCAACCTACTGTTGATAAAACATATTTTGCAAGTATATTAGGGGGATATGATCTGTATAAATCACGAATTTGATCCCACAAAGGAATGGCGTAATGGTTTTACTGCCCATCGTAAAGCTGTCAATTCTTTATCAATTACCCCATAATTCCTCTGCGCCCCATTAAAAGACATGGAAATGAAGGCAATTGGTCTACGCTCCCCAGCTTGTATTTGAGACAAACAAACCCCAGCACCTAGATCAGATGCATCTACGTGAAGTTCCATTGGGGATACATTAGGACTATAGTCAGGAAATCCCAATAGATAAGGATTTACCAGTGCATTTTTTAATTCACTGAAAGCAAACTGGCATTCAGGAGTCCACTGGATAGTCTTACCGCCTGTCTGACATGACAAGGGCTTACTAATCTGAGAATAGTTTGGAATATGTCTCCTATAAAAATTGACCATGCCTAAGAACTGACGAAGTTGTTTCCCGGTAGTTGGAACCGGGAATTCCAAGGCTCCTTTCACATTTTTCTGCAGAGGCAAAATCCCTTTATGAGAAATATGATGTCAAAGGAACTCTACTTCCGTATGACAGAGACTAGTTTTGCTGGGCTTTAACTTGTAACCGTGTTTCTCTAATGCTGAAAGCACTTTATCTAAAGTGACTAAATGGTCTTCGATGGTTTTACTCAAGATGATGATATCATCCAAGTATACCATTACTTCTGACCATGGTAACCCCATCAATGCCAACATCATGCCACGTTGAAAAGTGGCTGGACCATTTTTAACACCGAAGGGCATCTTCAGATATTCGTACTGTGCGAAAGGAGTGGAAAAAGCTGTTTTTTCGATACTATCTGGTTCCATAGCTACTTGATAGTAACTGCAAACTAAGTCTATTGTAGTAAAATAGGTATTCCCATACATATTATAAATCATATTGATTAAATTTGGTAGTGGGAACGAAACAGTTTTAGTGATGTCATTCAGCTTCCGGTAGTCTATAAAGAGACGTAATTTACCATCGGGTTTCCTGACTGGAACCACAGGAGCTGAATAAGGAGACTTACTGGGTCGGATGATATCCTGTTCCAATAATTCTCGACCTGTTTTTCAATTTTTGGGGCCAATGGGCCCTGAATTCGGCGGACTGGGAGACGCACTGGACGTTGGGTTTCCACTTCAAAAAAGTGTGTGATATTGGTAGCTTCGCCCACGTCATGATCACCGAAACTTAACACTGATTGATGTTTCAATAATATGGCAATAAGACTTTGTTTCTGAGAATCATCTACAGGAATTTGAGAAAAACAAAAATCTTCCTGGATCTTCTCAGGAGTCCAAATTTCTTTACTACTGGTGTTCTCAGAAGCGATAAGGTTAATAGCACAAACTGAATCTGAGCAATTTTCTTCTTCTATAAGGGACATGAATTGCCCCAAAACAACGTTTTTCCTAATGTGTTGTATATTCTCAGAGAGGTTCATAATAGCAACTTGATCATATGCAGATAAATCTAATACCCCAGATATAGGGGCGAGACCATGTTCCGAATAACCCTGAAATCCCACTAAGTCAATGGGGTCGTCTCTTCTGCAATACTCTTAACCTTAACCAACTTACAAGAAAAAGGAGGGATGCTAATTGAATGGATATTTCAAGTTATAAAATGGCATTTTGAGGCTTTCATCCTTTGCTACGGTTTCCATAACATCACCTACTCTATGTAGCAACTCCCTATCAGTCAAATCAGGAAGTAGGTCGTTTTCTTTCAGGGCTGCAGCTCCCAAGATCATCCATTCCGCCATGACTTCAATCGGTAATACCAAAAAGATGATGGGTTTAGTTATAAAACCGCTATCAGGGAATATAATGATATTTCCACATAATGTTCTACGGGAGCCACATGGTCTCGAGTTAGACCACTAATAGCTTTGATTCCTATATCGGCAGACGGTCACAAAGGAACATCTTTCAAGTCTTTTCCAATCAATTCAGCGTTAATCAGGCTAACCCCAGCTCCACTATCTACCATACAGATAAAAGAACCCGAGCTGTGAGGACCAAAGGTAACAGGAACAAACAATGGGTCGATGGGATATTGGAAATTTACCAGCTTTATTTGTACCTGACCATCTGACACTGATGGTTTGTCTTCCTGGGATAACTGGAGAACTGGAGTTTCGATTACTTCAGAAATAAGATTTAGCTCAGGGGCAGCTACTCCCTGATCAGAGGTAACTTCCAGGGGTTTGGAGTTGTCTGCAATTGAGTCTACCACAGATGTTTTCTCCACAGGTTGACTCCATACTGTGGAGACTGCAAGTTTAACGGCTGTTTATGAGAATCGTCTTCAATTCCAGTGCAATAACCCTCATAATGAGTTTCTGACAACCTTCACAAGGATTGAGAAATGGTCGGGAATTCAGTAACCGATCACTTCCCTGAAAAGATTGTGATTGTCTATTTTCCTGTGGTACATCTCTAAGAAATTTTCTTCCCAGCACTACTAGGAATTACTTTAGGTAACTAAGGAGATGTACTCTTTTGTTTTTGAGAAGGCCAAAGTGTTTTCGGAGGGGTCTTATTTGGACATCTCATCCCAGGATGAGGGCCTCGACAAAAAGGACAATTTACTTTCCTATTATTCTGAGGATACAACAGAACAGAATTATATGAATTACATTCTGCCCGTATGTGTCCCTTCTTCTTACAATAGCTACAAATACCTAGGTATTTGTAGCACTCTCTCATTGATGATCACGTTTTTCGCAATATTTGCAAACCAAACTTTTTATTCTCACTAGTGGGACTTGAATTATTCCTTAAATAATTAGGTGCACGACCATGACGCTGGTCATACTTAGGCGGAGGACTGCGGCGAGTATCTCGATAATATTTACTACCTGAAGGCTTGTTGGTTGGACTGCGATTATAAACCTTAGGTCGGCGATTATTATTTTGATATGATTTATTTCCACGTTCGGTTTCCCGATTGTGTAAGCTTTCTGTCCAATTAGGATACACTGTCTCTATTTGAATAACAGAGTCAATGGTCTCATTTAGATCATCTTTCCTGTTATCAGCTCTTTTACTATGCTGAGAATGGTTTTTATCCACAAACTCTTTTTGTGAGAAGGAATGAGGAACTGTTATTATCTTCTTCTAAAGAGTCTGCAAAGCTTACTAGGTCTTCCCATGGTACTCTATTAACTCTATTTAGCTACTCCATTTTAATAAATTGACGTATAATTTGTTTGATATGAAGAGGCAGACTACATAAAAATGCAGTGCGTAAAGATTCATGCTCACGCATATCTATTCCTTTAAAGGCTCTTCGAGCTAATCGTTCTAATCAAAGTGCGAACATTTTGATGGATTCGCCACGATTTCGTCTTGCAGAATGATACTTCTGAAGTTGGTCCTCTTTCTTATGTATTTCCTCTTCCTGAAACCATTTGATTAATACATCTCTGACTGAGAAGTAATTTCTATCATCCTAAACCAATAATTGATATAACTAAAGGAATCGGCCCTCCAGTTGACGACCTTAGAGTCTCAACCTTTGATGAGGCGAATTTGGGTAATGTAGGCTACAATAAGTCTCGAAATCACCCAAATAAATTATAAGGTCTTGATCAGCCTCATATTTGAATTTTCTGGGGTCTACAACCTTCAAGCGTTGACTAATTTTGAGAAGTTGAGACAGCAAATAAATGGCTTCTGTAAGCATATCCAAATGATTCTTAATTTGTTGACCTGTATACAAAGGAATTTCAGGTTGACTAGATCTTAATAGTTCTGATTTGGTAGGGACATATTAGGAGGCTGAGGCTGAGGCTGTAATAATGGCCTATTTTGATACTGAGGTAGACCACCATAAGCATAACCCAGGTTAGGTTGTTAAATTATGTGGTCCAAGGTTAGGATTTACGGTATAAGCACCATCAATTAAAGATCCGGATGGGACCTGCCCTCTGAAAGAAGGATTACTAGAGCTATTACTATTATAATGAACATTAGATTGTCCTACAGAAGGATTGTGTAGAAATTGATTGTCCTTAATTTCCTCTGGTCTAATAAGATTAGTATAACCCTGCGAACCTAATGGTGGTTTCTTTCTCACACTCATTTGGTTAGTATTTCTATCTACGAAATCATGCTGCGACATGGGAATTTTACTATAATTACCTAATTGATTCAAAGGAATATCGAAAGCTAGAGGATGTTGCTCGCCACTAACGTGTGACTGCATCCTAGTTGGTTCAAGATTAACTGGAATGTTAGCTCTTTGATCATGGTGTACTAACAAAATATCTTTTACTACTGGAGATGGCAATAGCCGATCTGAAGGCACATTTAACACTTCTTTGAGATCATCAGCGCCACCTTCTGTGCCTATGCATGTTTCAGTTTGATGGGATTGATGTGATCCCTGTACATCCACATTTTGAGCTGAGGTACCGGAATGATTATCCGTACCCATTGGTATTTCTATCAGTGGATCTCTATCTGATCCAATTTCCAATAGGTTTAGTGATTCTTTGGTCAGAGTATGAACCATTTTAAATTAAATAAAAGATAACCAAATAAGAATTTATAGTTACTTCTGCTATGAACGGAGAAAACCAATCAATAATAAGACGAATAAGCGTAAAAGTGGTGATATCATAGTGAACAGAATAACCCGCGAGCGCAGCCACCCGAACCAAAGACACTCAAGTCCCTGTTCGGGCGCCAATTAAAATAAATGTAGTCTATGTAAGGGGAAGTAATGTCCACAGAAATGCGTTATTCCCCTCAATACATGGATTTGACGAACAATGATTAATAGAAAGATGAATGAACAAATTAATGTGTAAATACCTTCAAGGAGTCAATTCTTGTCTCTGATGGATGTGAGACAAAAGATACTTTGAGGACAACGTCGGATAACAGAACACTAGAACTTTCTTTTTAACGAAGGGTAATTTCACTGGACCTGAGGATCTCAGGGGTGAAGTATTCATCAACGACGCCAGATTTGTTAAGAAATCTCTTTTCCTCTTTCAATAGATTTTGAACTCTTTTATGGTATTTAAGGCAGATCAGCAACACATTTGATAATAACAAATAATAATAAAGAAAATAAAGACACAACCGGGATGACGGAAAGAATATTGTATAAAACAATTTTTAATATGAAATTTGTAACGAAAAAGTTAAGGATATGAAATGATCCACTATGTATATATCAGAATATAAAATCAACAACAGCGGAAATGCTGTATTAACTGGTTCATAAATAATAGGAATAAATTGGACACCGAGTAAAAGTGTGGTGTCTTGTTTGTGAAGAATACACTCAACAATCTACTTTTACTAATCTTTAGCAATTAAATCTTGTTTCCAAAGGAAGCTTTGGGTATTCTTCAAGTAAGTCCTTTAATAATCAATTCTTATTTACAATAATGTCAAATAGTTCTTCAAAGATGAATTACAAAAATGCTCATATAATATTTCGGTTCAGCAGAATCGGAATATGTATAATATTCTTTAAAATCCTTTTCTATTTCAGGTATCAAGATGATGAAGTTTTAAGAAGTAGATGTAGACTTTCCAGTACGAAAACACAGTAGTGACAAAGTCCACGATGATAAGATGACTACAATATTATTAGGGTCTTCACAAGACAGTTCTTCAATACAAGGTAAGTTTTAACCAGAAGTTAGTTCAAGGCTCAAAACTGCTCCAAGATAAGTTCTAACTGGAGGTCTGTTCAACCGGAGGTTAATTCTAAACTCAATACTGCTCCAAGATAAGTTCTTAACCGGAGGTTAGTTTTTCACAGTTGAGTCTCAGCCCAACATCAGTTCAAGATTAGTTCCAAGGTAGATTCAACCCAAAGTTTGTTCATCCACTTGGTTCTCAACCCAAGATTAGTTCACACAGTTGGGTATCAGCCCAATATCCGTTTTTCAGTTGGGTATCACCCAAATCAGCTTTTACATAATGAACAATTTTGTCTAGCATAATCATACGGAGAAAGGAACAATCTCAGCTGTTGATACTCTTAGTGTTTGATGACTTCTTCTTGTTTACAGAATAGGAACGTCGGCAAAACATATCATGAATGTGAAAGTATTGCCTATATGCATATTATACCTTCCTTTTTTATTAATCCTTACATTATTAATATGATTTACTGTAGTCACTATATCAACTTAAACTCCATTCCTCACAGATTTTATACACACTTGTGATAATAAAGAAGTATTCCAACTGAATGATCAACAAATCAACGTCTACACAGATGCCAAGTTAATTCCGCTTTCAAGATTTACAGTCAGAGATATAACCTAATAAAGAATCTCTCATAGAAAAAACTTTTATATTACAATTTAAACTTACTACTTTTATGAAACATTGAAATTACAAA